>APFE030679522.1:11704-84606 GCA_000404065.3 Pinus taeda
GATGACACTCGACCACTTCCATGAGGATTTTTCCCTCAGAGAACTCCATGAACAGAGAGGAAAAAACATATGAGTGCGCGCTGGCCAAAAATCATAACCAAATTTAGGTGGTGCGGGTGTTGCTCTGGGACAGAGCGCCAATGGGCGCGCCCTCTTTTGAGAATCTGAGTCATTAGCGCGGGTAAGACACTGGGTACCTGCGCCAATGGAAAAAGGGCACTTTTTAGGGATAATTTGCAAAAGGTGTCTTCAGGGAACATGAAGTACATACTCAGGGGAACATAATGCAAATGTTTTTAGGTTATGTCACTGGTCATAGGTCCCGAAATGTGTCCTCCAATGTACGAAAACAAGGGTAACAGGGACGGTGACCAACGGTGACAAATTACTGTGTAACACCTCCCCCTCCCCCTCGCCCCCAAAAAGGAAAATGGAAGATGACATTAAGCTTCCTATCTTTAAAGGACTTGGATCAGAGGATCTCGACTAGTTCCGGCTTGTAGCTGATGCAGTATGGATAGCAAGGCAGATCACTAGTGATGATGTAAATAATTTGCAGATCGTCACGTCACTATGAGAAAGAGTGATAACATGGTATATGAAATACTTTATTACTAATCTGACTCCTTCGTTTGACGAAATTAAGAAAGCACTAGTATCAGAATTCAAGAAGCTGAAATCATAATCACAATGTATCACAGAGCTAAAAGAAATCAAATAGGAAGCAACTGAGTCTATGTGGGCATTGGATCAGTGATTCAAGGTATTAACAAGACAAGTAAGCTTTATCCTTCCTCCAGAACAACATAAGGAATGGTTCTTAGCCACATTACTGCTATATAGTAGGTTACCTTTGACACAACAGAAGATCATGACTCAAGTTGAATCATTGGAGATTGCGATGAAGTTGGAAGCTTTGTCGATTGGAGATACTCATGCAGGAGTACAACAAATACAGAGTCAGCTAGCCAATTTGACCTTGGAATTGTAGGATCTCAAGAAAGGCAAAGAGACTAGATCAGAAGTATGGCGTAAAAAATGCAAAGCAGAGGGCCATTATAAGGATCAATGCCATGTGTTTAGAGATTATTTGGTAAGTGGAGTACCTAATCTAGTAAACCCAGGTTTATGGTGTGAGGTTTGTAGAACAAGAGGCCAACAAAACTGAAGATTTAAACCTATTACAGAAGTATGTTCAAACCCCAACGCAGCTATTTTGCAACTTTTGTAGATCAGTAGGCCATGATGAGAAAATTTGTCGAAGTTATGACTTAATGATGGAGCACACTGTTGATGCTTATAAACTGCAAGTTGAAGGTCATACACACAAGGATCCAGCCTAGCACACTGGTCATGGATAATTTCAAGGACGAGGAGGAGGAGATGGTCGGGGATGTGGTGAGATTATCTATTCTAACTGTGGATAGACATGACACTTCGCAAGAGACTGTCAGAATCCCGTGACAACTTGCAACTACTGTAAGTATTTTTATCATGTGATAGAGGAATGCCCCGCCCTTATTGCGAAGATGCAGGAGAAAAGAAACTAGCATCTTGCAACAAATATTCAAATGATGACCATTGAGCCAAGGGGGGATCAACCGTGCATCGGCATTGTAACAAGAAGTGGAGTTGCGACTGGAAATGATAAAGCCAATGGGAAAAAGGAAGTTGAAGCTACATGGGTAAGAAAAACTACTGAAAAATCTTTTTCATTTGATATCCTTAAGGAAAATAAAATATTCATGGAGGCGAGGCAAAGCTTTATGGATGATGGGGCCTTGATATTTATCGTGAAAGAGACTGAAAAAGATAACTGTGAGATAGTACTGGTTGCGACACAAAATGTGGATCTGAATATTTTGAAGTATTTTCTATAGACTTGCATGAAGTTATTGAGAAATTATAAGGTCATAGATGGATTACAGGAATTTATAGACTCTTGTGCTCCTAAAGAGGTACCACAAAGTGAGATGCATGTAGTGAATAATCTACATAGACATAAGAAGCGGATTGGAAAGAAAATGAGGCTTACAATGCAGATTGGGGAATACAACATGGATCGGGTTATCTTGGATCTAGGATCTGATGTCAATATCTTGCCGAAGGAAACTTGGGAATTGATGGGTAAGCCAAAGTTGCAATGGTCAACTATTCAAATGAAAATGACAAATCAATAGAAGATTGTCCCTCTAGGAAGATTGTCAGGTATCACAGTATACATTGATGGAGTGTGCACTGCCACTAATTTCGAAGTGATTGAGATTGTGGATGAAAGTAATCCCTACCTCACATTGCTTGGGTTGGATTGGGAATTTTCTAAAATGGCTATAATTAACTTGAAGAAAAGGAAAATGATATTTGAAAGAAATAATATGAGAGTTATTATTCCATTAGATCCATCAAAGGGAGAAAGATATACTAAACCTATCAAAGAAAAGTATAGTGCAGATTACATCGACAACATTAATCAAGTAACAACAAAACAAGAGGAATGGAATAACCCTACCTCAGATGGGAAACTGAATTAGGAGTAAGATAATTCCACACTTCAGATTCAAAAGAGGAATTGGAAAACTGACAGAACACATTGCATGAACTGTCTACAAGGCGATGTGCAAAGATCACTAAAGCAGTCTGTTGTATGATAGCTGAGGTATGTGATTTAACTTTGTATGATGGTTTGGGTAATATAAATACTTTCTTTATAGATTATGAAAGATAGGTACTAGAATGTCAGAGATTGTTAACTCTAGATCAAGCACTGAGGGCTACTCCTACTAGAGGGTGGGGTACTTATAAGAAGAATATAGGAGATTGGAAAAAGTGTAGAAGGTTGATATGGGTAAGGTTTGGTCAAGTAGAAACAAAGGTCGTAGAAAAGTATGATGGCCAGAATGATCCCAGAGACCACATACAACTTTATATGGAAGCTTGGGGAGAAATTCCATGAGAAGAACGGGCGCATGGCTTCATCCATACCTTGGAGACAATTCCTAAAAATTGGTATTTGGAAACTGAGCTTTGACAAGGTACTTCTAGCTGGCCAAAAGTGGTTGATGGATTTATAATGACATTCAAATTTGAATATGATTGTCCACATATAGATGCAGCTTTGAATATAGTTAAGAAGAATATTTTTGAGAACGAAGTTTCAGTTATTTGGAAACTTGATTGGGTTGCACAGATATGAAATGTAATGGAATCCTATAATCTCTTTGCGGAAGAGGATGAAGATCCTCACAATATTGACATCAAATAATAAGAAGGTCATCGTGAAGTAAATGGACCTGATATTGAAATACCTAATATAACAAAGCCATTGAAGACGAAGAAGGTGGATATAGGGTCAGAGGTTGAACTGAAATACAAAAAAATAGGAGACTACTGGGATAAAGACACAATCAAGAAGATAACAAATCTCTTGCATGAATATCAGGAGTTGTTCCCCACTAAGTTTTTAGATATGAAGGGCATAGTAGGAGATTTGGGAGTTATGAGGATTCCTCTAAAGCATGATGTGAAGCCTATCAAAAAAAGACCTTATAGACTGAATCCAAAATACAAGGAGAAGGTGAAAGAAGAATTATACAAAATATTAACAGTTGGGATAATCAAACTTGTCGAAGAGTTTGAATGGCTAAGTCCCATGGTGGTTCAGGAAAAGAAGGCAAAAGGGAAAATTAGAATTTGTGTTGACATAAGGAAATTGAATGATGCATACCTACATGATCCCTTACCTACACCATTTATAGATGAAGTATTAGACAATGTAGGAGGATAGGAGGCCTATTCTTTCAAAGACGACTTTTAAAGATACCATCATATCAGAATTGCACCAGAATATAGACATAATACAACTTTTTATACTTAGTGGTGCTCCTATCAGTGCGCGGTGATGCCTTTTGGATTGAAGAATGCGCCTGCTCTCTTTTCCAGAGTCGTATTTGCGATATTTAAAGAATATATACACAATTTTTTGGAAGTTTACTTCGAAGATTGGACAATCTTTGGTCTATTAAAGAAGCATGAGGCAAGATTAAGGTTGATGTTGGATACATGTAGGCAGTACCAGATCTCATTGAACATGAAGAAGTGCATATTTTGTGCACCATTTGGTATACTGTTGGGACATGTAGTTTGTAAATACGGTTTAATGATGGATCTCGCGAAGACTGCAGTTATTGTGAACCTGTCAGCACCAAAAACAGTGAGACAACTGTGGATGACACTGGGAAACACTCGCTACTACATAAATTTTATAAAGGGGTATGCATAGAGTACTACGATGATGGAGAAATTGTTGAAGAAAAATGTGACTTTTCATTGGAGCGACTTGTGCCAGAAGAGCTTGGATGTCTCGAAAGAGAAGATGGTAACTACGCGTATTCTAGTTTTACGAGACTGGAAGAAGGATTTCCATGTACATGTTGATGCATCTTGCATAGCATTGGGTGTAGTGTTAATGCAACCAGGGGTAGGAGAAATTGATCATGCCATAGTGTTTGCAAGCAGGAAACTATCCAACATGGAAAAGAACTATAACATGAAAGAAATAGAGGGATTAGCTATGGTATATGCATTACATAAGTTCAAATTCTACTTGTTGGGAGCACATTTAAAAATGTTCATTGATCACTCCGTGCTAAAACATTTGGTGAATAAGCCTGTTTTAGGAGGAAAGATCTGCCAATGGTTGTTATTATTCCAGGAGTATGACTTCGAAGTTATAACGAATCCATATAAATTGAACGTTGGGCCTCATAATCTATCAAGAATAGAGGTAGGAGAAGAACTCACAAATATCGAAGATAACCTGCCCGATGCACAACTATTCATAATTATTGTCGTAGATGATCACTTCATCGATATTATTCAGTTTCTAGCCACAGGAATGATACCTGTGGAGTACTCTATGAAGCAAAAGAAGGAATTGGTGGTTAGAGTAGCTGATTTCTCATTGATTGCTGGAAACTTGTACAAATTGGGACTAGATGAAGTATTGCGCAGATACATCCCTAAACATGAATGATAGAGTATTTTGACAGAAGCTCATGGAGGAGTCACAAGTGGGCACTATGCAGGAAAAGCCACTACACAGAAAATCTTGAGATTTGGGCTATGGTGACCCATAGTACATAAGGATGCAAAATAATTCTGTCAAGCATGTGATGTACATCAAAGAAACAGAAGGCCATCTAGAAGAGACAAGATGTCGCTAATAACACATGTAACTTTGCAGGCTTTTGACAAATGGGCTATTGACTTTGTTGGACCTATCAGTCCGCCAGGAAAAAGGACTGGTGCGAGATATATCATCACTACCACTGATTATTTGACAAGATGGGATGAGGCACAACCAGTGAAGGATTGCGGTGCAGAAACTGCTGTGAAGTTCATCTTTGAATATATATTGTCCAAGTTTGGTTGTCTGAAGATTTTGTTGAGTGACCAAGGCACATATTTCTTGAATAAGACTATTGAAGCACTAACTGACGAATTTGAGCTTTACCACTAGAAGAGCACTCCTTATCATCCTCAAGAAAATGGAACAGTGGAAGCTTTCAATAAGATTCTGGAGAATGAATTGACCAAGGTATGCAATGTGAACAGAGATGACTGGGATTTAAGGATTCCACCGAGGTTGTGGGAATATAGAAAAACATGCAAGAAATTTACAGGGCAGACACCATTTAGATTGATATATGGACAAGAGGTAGTTATGCCTATGGAATACATTGTTCTAAGTTTGAGAATTGCAACTGTCAGAGATATGGTAGACCCTAACATTATGAAGGAAAGAATGTCGCAGATGCTAGCTCTAGAAGAAGTCAGGTTCATAGCAGGGTTCCATCATCAAGTGTAGAAAGCAAGGGAGAAAGCCTGAAATGACAGGAATATCAAGAAGAAGACATTTTGAGAAGGAGATCTTATATAATTATATGACAGCAAATTCACGAAATTCCAAGCAAAATTTAAAACACATTGGTTAGGACCATATATCATCAAGCACATCTTTGATGGTAGGTGCAATTTAGCTCACAAAGTTGAATGGTCAACTAATTCCAAGATGAGTGAATGGTAGAAGATTGAAGATATACAGGGATGAATCTATCCCTGGAACTTCACACTGAAAAATGAAGGGAAGGAAGCCTTAGTGCCACCTGCAGTTGAAAGTGGGCGTGGGAATATAAACTACTCTACAGAAAGGGACTTTGCCAAAGGAATATTACTGTGTGATACTCAGGAGTGTGACAAAGTCCAAAGGAACTGTGACAAAGAAAAGGTGATTGCACTATGAGGGAAGGTTCGTCGAAGTTGACTAGAAATATGACCGTTGCAAGGAAAAGTTTACCGTTAAAAGGAAATTGTCGTTAAGGGGTGCAGGAGAAGAGAATTTATGAAGCACAATTGGTTGTATCTAGCCCCACACCTACATTAAATGAGAAAACCTTGAACCAATCCTACGTCTAGAATTCAAATTCATTAATAAAGCTATATCTTGTGCCACATTTGACACTTTGTTGTCTAGAGAAGTTGAGAAATTGCATCTAAGTGTGAAGAGAAGAGAGCTTTTGTATATCTGAGAAGAGCTTTGAGGAACTTGTTAAAATATTTGCAGAAAGAGGATTAGAGGGCATTATGGAGGCACAAGCAGCACCCATGTACCCAAGGTGCCAGAGATCGCCCAGAAAGTAGGTAGCCATAGAACCACGACCACAAAAGAAGCAATAGAAGAGACCAGCTGAGGTCCCTGGGTCAAAACTAAGGATATCCCCAAGGAAGAAAACATAGAAGGAAGTGCACACGAAGAACAAAGAAGATAAAAGGAAGAAGCCTATGTTGAAGGGAAAGAAGTTGATGCAGCAGAAGGCGCCTCAACAAGTCAATGATAGTGAAGAGGATGTTGAATTTCACCACATGGAGGCAAAGGACAAAGAGATTCCCATTGTGCTCCCACCTTACATGCCGCCAAGGAAATCGAACGACAAGTCGGTTAAGGAACCAAAGGAGGGAAAATTTGCCATGTACACTCCACTGCTGTTGGAGGAAGTTCCATTTGAGGGTGAAGTATTGGGGAAGATCCCCTAGTTGAATATGGAAGACGGATAATTTAACGATCGGAGAAAATACCCACAATTTGAACCAAGTAGATATTTGAAGCAGGTTCGGTACCCAGAAAGTGGTGTCACGAGGCTGGAGTTGTTCTAGTGGGCTATAGGATTGTAGAGAGAGGGCCTCTTAAATATGCTGAATGTGCCACACTTCGGCTGAAGCACATCAAGTACAATATGTGTGCGGCAACTCCTCGCATTAGTGCATGATGGATGCATCTAGCCAGGGACAAAGATCTTGATCGATGAGATGTTAATCAGAAGAATCAAAACATTGCTTCATCAGAGAAAATACCCTGCAAAAGAATGTGTAGGAAAAAACAAGGACAAGGAGATGGCACAAATGACGAAGGAAAAGTTCAGACTAGTGAAGAAGTTGTGGGGATATGATATCAATTCCATCGATGAACAAGGAGTGCATTTCATCGTGCACATCTTGGCAGGTAAGATAATGAGGAAGTGTAGGGCCAATGAGGCTACTGCAACTATAGTATCTTTGGTTGTGCAGGGGTCTAGTTTAACTGGCTTTCCTATCTGTGCAAGGACTTTTTAACATATTATAGGGAAGCATAGGAAGAGAGGAAGACATTCCACTACACCTGGATGATAATCCTCATCGTGCTAGTTGCGTGGAAAGAACTAGAGGACTCGTAGTTTCCATCTGTCAAGGTGGATGTTTGTGAAGAAATGAGGTATGTGTCCCTATGGTTTACTAAGGAGATGACGCATGTAACGGATAATAGGATTTTCTTTGTAGTGATGGCAATGGATCTACACATGGTGGTGAATCAACATCCAAGGTTGTCACCTAGTTTATATAAGCAGTGTTGTCACATTGCAAACTTCAAAGCAAACTTCCATAGAGCCTATGTGAAGGCAATGAAGGACCCAACCAGGACATGGCACCCATTTCCATACTTAGTAATCAAATATGATTTGCTCACAGTAGTACAACAATGACTGGAAGAATGGATGACTCCACCTAGTGGAGCGGTTGGAACGAAGAAGGGTACCTCATAGGATGCAGGTATAAGTGGAAAGGATGTAGAGATAGAAACAGAGGAAACAAAGCACGAGAATGAGGAACCCCTAAGTGATGCAAGAGTAACGAGGAGTCACCTTTTATTGTTAGAAGAAGAGAAACAAAAACTACGGTAGGTAAGAGGAAAAAGCAGAAAGCAGATAAATCCAAGGGTGCAGAAGTGATTTTCCTCACTGATGGGGACATCGATGAGATGAGAAAGAAGGTCGAGGAGATCACAGTGGAGACTTGGGATATAATTGATGATCACTATAGAACGATCTTGGCTAAGGTACAACAAAGCATCGTGGAGATGAAGGCGTTTCCACAAATAGAAAAAAAAAACCAGAACAAATAACTCAACCATTGCAGGTAGAGCAAAGAATAGAAACACAATTCAACGTTAAATTTTGCAAGTGTTAGCTGGGGCACTATAGTTCTACACACGAGAGGACAAAGAATGGGCCAAATCATGGAAAAACCGTCAACATAAATATTACCACGCTACCCATTTAAGTGTTACATGAATTACATCAATGTTTAACAATCGAGCTGCAAGAGTTGGAACAACGAACCTTGACATTGACAATATAGGTGGAAAAGGAGAAAGTGTTGGCTGTGGAGCCTAATTATCTTCTTTATTCATAGGTATCGCTGCATTAGACCCCAGTTCGTAAGTGGCAGTAGAATTTATGTTTAATTTAGGTTTTTTTCCCTAGAAGGCAACCCATCGCTATATATGAGGGAATTGTATTGTGGCTATGTAAATCAGTATTCTGAGCGAGAAAGAGAGAGGAGATTGTGTGAGAGAAAAGGGGGAATTACAATGGATCTATTGTGGGCTGTATCTCTTCATTTGGTTGGATAATATAAAAGGAAGGACTTGTTGTTTCTCCATGGACATAGCCCAAATTGGGTGAACCACATATATTTGTGTCTCTCTTGCTTTTATGTGTTTATATTTTTGCAATATTTTATGTGTTCCATTGCTCTGTAATATATAATTCTCTAACGGAAAGTTGCAATGAAGAAGGAGCTAGAGAAGGTGGCTAAGCATAGAGATGATGCATGTTAGCGACAACAACAGTTAGAAAAATCCATCGAAGAGACTTGCAGCACAGTCCCACACATGAAGGTTGGTGAGGAGGAACCACCAGTAGAGAAGGTCACGAATCTCACCCTCGCGATCAAGGAATCAAAGAACAATAGATATTACCACGCTACCCATTTAGGTGTTACATGAATTACATCAAGAAGCTTCCGTTGCTCCTCCTCCTTCAAGAAGGGGTTGTTTCCCTACTCCACCAGAAAGAGGATTGAAGAGAAAGATTGGCTGTATTCTTGCTTCTACTCGGACTGGTAGCAAGCGAAAGATTGAAAAAGATTATGATTTCGGCCTCGAATTAGGACGAGGCAAATTTGGTTTGGTGAGAATATGCAAGAGCAAAGCGACTGGGGAAGAGCTCGCCTGTAAGACTCTGCCAAAAAAGACTGAAGAAAATGTGTATAAGGAGATTGAGATTATGCAGCATCTGTCAGGCCATCCTAATGTCGTCACACTCCGAGCGGTGTATGAAGATGCAGAATCTTTGCATCTTGTGATGGAGTTATGCACTGGTGGACGCCTCACTGACGAGATGTCTCGCACTGGATGCTACTCCGAGCATCAGGCAGCAAACTTGATCAGGGAATTAATAATGGTCATTAAATACTGTCATGAGTTGGGCGTCGTCCATCGGGATATTAAACCTGAGAATGTTCTCAGAACCAGTTCTGGACAACTGAAGCTAGCTGATTTTGGCTTGTCCACGCGGTTTGCAAAAGGTATTTGTTTGTCCTTTGTGGTTGTTCTCACTAAACATGTACACAAGAACATTATCATCATTATTAAATAATTCACCAGTTTTCTTTATGTATTTGACTGAGAGTACATTTTCACATTCAAACAGGTCAAAATTTATCTGGAGTGGTAGGGACTCCTTCATATGTTGCCCCTGAAGTTTGGGCAGGGACGACTTATTCAGAAAAGGTTGATGTTTGGGGGGCTGGTGTCCTCCTACATGCCCTTTTGATAGGCATATTACCATTTCGAGGAGGATCTATTGAAGCCATATTTGAGGCAATAAAACTAGTACAGTTAGATTTTCATTCTCAAGTGTGGCAGCCCATATCAAGGCTAGCAAGGGATTTGGTATCAAGGATGCTTTCAAGGGATGTGGAAAAGAGACTTTCTCCGCAGGAAGTACTGAGTGAGTAAATTTGTTGCATTGCTGAGAATTAAATATTTTTGTATATCTACTATCTTTATTTTCTCTTAAAATGTAATTATGACCATATTTGCATCATCTGTGGCTGCAGGCCACCCTTGGATCAAGTTTTACACGGAGTCTAATGTAAAGATTCCACCCAGCATTCCTTACACGGAGTCTAATGTAAATATTCCACCCAGCATTCCAAAAGGGAAAAACTGTTTCCTTGCTGTGAAGGATCAATGCTTAGAAGAAACCCCACTTCCATTGTCTTCATATAAAAGGGAGAAAAGAGCGCAGTTTGCAAATTCAATTCCAACAGAGTATGGAGAAGATGAATCTTTCATCGGGACTTTGCAGGGTTTCTCACGTCTAAGACAGCCGGGGATTGATATCCAAGCAGCAGGGTCATGTGAAATTGTAGATGCCCTTGCAGCTGCTATTTCACAGATGACATTATCTGAGCCAAAAAGGAGCAGACCGTGTGTTCCTGCAGGACCTGTTCCACTGCAGTGGTCGTCTCACATAAAACGCAGATTCTGTATAGCATTTTGAAAGCATGCCATTGCTATTGATGACTGTTGCTGACTTGCAGTAAGTAAAATTGTTGAATTGCTGGGCATTAAACATTCTGCATATACGTGCTATCTTTATTTTCTCTTAGATTCAATTATCAATATACCACTCAATCATTCTGACAATATTTTCCTCTACTGCTACAGGCCACCCTTGGATCAAGATTTACACAGAATCTAACGTATAGATTCCGGCGAGCTTGTCAAAAAGAAAAAAAGCTTATCCTGGTTGTTAAGGGTGAATGGTTAGACTAATCTCCACTTCCATTACCTCCATTTAGAAGGGAGAGAGCATACATAACATGGATCTTTCCTCTGGCCTTTGCAGGGTTTCCCACATCTAAAACACCTAGCGCTTGATGTCCAAGCAGCAGGGAAATATGATCTTGTAGATGCTCTTGCATCTGGCATTTTAGTTATAGAACTATTTGAGCCTAAATGGAGTAGACCCTGTGTTCCTGCATGCCCTGTTCTACTCTAGTGCTTAAGTTACAGCTTGTGTACAGCATTTGAAAGCGTGCCATTGCTGACTGTTACTGACAGATAGTGATCATTATTTATTGATCGCGCGGCTCAAGATGTTTATAATGGAGGTGCGACTAATATCATGTGTTGATTGATTCATTCACTAACAGAAGGTGAACACTAAAAAAATATCTTAACATGAGTGACTCCATTGTTTGTGCCCGCTTAAGGAGTGCCCTACTATTGAGTCCACTGAACATTGATAAATACTGAACATGTACAAGAATTGAATAGTTTGTTTTGTCATTTATACACATCTCTCACTTAAATGAAGTGAGAAAGCAGTTGGAAAAATAACCAATAAAGCAATAAATAACCATTTGCTCTGGCAGGAACATGATAATCTTCCCTAAAGCAATAAATAACCATTTGCTCTGGCAGGAATATGATAATCTTCCCTTCTCTTGCATGGTACCTACCCACTTTGTGAAAGGGCCTTTTTCTTAGCTTGTCATGTTGTAATGCCGATGCATGTGGGTGTGCCTTTCCAATAAAATATGAAATTGTTCTTTTATTTGTGTACTTATGGTCGTCGTATGGGCCTGTATATTCCACCATGCTGAAGACGTTTCCAGGGGTGTCCCTATCACTTAAAAATATAACCTTCAGTACTGTGTTGTTGCCAAGAAAAGGTAATTGTTGATGTAGAACATATGGTTTTTTTGGGCTGAAATACATAAATACTATTGGGTTCAGAGGATAAAAATAAAATTGCTTGTGAGTTGTTGTAGTAAATAAAATAATACGAGTTTGGTGGCTGGCAAACATCTCTGTAGATATTGAAGGTTTCAAAACCCTTCCATTCTAGGTTTGTGAACCTTGTCCATGCAACCACTGAATGCTAAATTCAGATTCAGCAATAGTAATTCCAGAAAATATAAAAAAATCTTGGAGAGATGGTCCAGGAGCTGGATGAATACATTCTCAAGGCTTTTAAAGGAGGTAAAGAGGTTTCAAAATTTTTAGATACAAGCCAGGTCTATTTGAAACATAATTTTGGCAAAGCCTAAGAGTAAAGATATCCATCACTTTAATTTGCACTTGACTATATGTAATTTTCCATCCCAGGTCATCCATGGATGTTAATATAATTTCTTTTTATCCTGGTTTCCTTGGTTTTTGGTTTTTATATAGTTTTTGATATATTTTATATAAAATTCAAATTTCAAGCTCCCGTACAGTCGAATTGAGAAATTTGGTATCAACTCTTATAATCTACTGATAACAAACTTTTGTGTACCCGCTTATTTATAACTAATGACAAATTGAGTTAACGGTATATACCTCAGAAATATGATGCGCTCTCTGCTTTTCTTAACTTCTTCAAGGATAAGGATTGTTGTCTAAATTTACAGTTGGATTGTTGTCTAAATTTACAACCCAAATCTTTGTTCACGCTTTCTTGTGAACCCTAATATGAGATGACTTTGAAACTTCCATGATGCATGCATCTATACCTATGTGACTTTTTCTGATTTTAAATCTAAAAAATGCCTGTTTTCTTTGAGATAAAGAACTTTTATATGGCTCAGTCAATTTGCTTCTATGTCATATAGCCAACCATCACTGCTTTGCTAAAGTTTTCAATGCCTTGTCTTGGAGTTGGTCTTCGAAAACATATTTTGTCGGCCAAGATACTTTTGAATTCCTCAACACTGATGAGCCTTAAACACGAAGAAGCCATCGCTCAACCCTGGAGAGACTTTATGCTTGGGAGAAGATGCTTTATGACGAAGTTAGGGTGTTTATACTTAAACTTGAATTATTTTTCCAATATATTGTTTTTGTGATCCAATATATTGGAAAATTTACTCGTACGTAGTGAATAGAATCATTTGTTTTGTTTATAGTGATCCATAGTGCAAATTCACTTCCAGTATATCTTTGTCGTGGACCAGCTGAATCCAGAGAAATTACATTATTCTCATGAAATATTTTGAGAATATTCAAAGCCTTCTAAAATCAGTGTCGTGTATTGATATTTTGGGTTTCTAGATTCACTGTGTTTGAGAAATTCATGCCGACATTTCAGACCTGTGATGCAGAGTCTATCTTGAGCATAGAAAGATCAAGTCAGGACTCAGAACCAACGAGAAAGACGCAAATCTTCATATTTCTTCATGTTTTGTTTGGTTAGGCTTAACGTTGTCTGACCTGATGTAACTGTTGGATTTTTCATCTATTCTTTTGATGGCTTCACAGAGTGGAGAATCTGCAAAGATAATCTAGCCTAATATCCAAAGAGAATAAGCTTGCAATTTATCCATTATTTCACTAAATTGACCAATTATGTGGCTAATGACATACTCGTGCCGATTGTAGTTTGCATTGGTCTAATTTGGACGTTCCAAAATGCCATTGATATATTTATGTGTTGTATAGTATTGCTAAATGTTCGCAAACAATTTAATATCAATGTTTATTAATGATTTAATGAATAGATAAACAATCTAATACCAATGTTTATTAATGATTTAATGGACAGATAATTTTCAAAAGTTAGTCTTTGGTGGTTTTTCAACCTTGTATCCAATTTCTGATGAGGTAGCTGGGTGGGCTTGATGTATGGTTTTAGTATATTTGGATGTTTATTAATGATTTAATGGACAGATAATTTTCAGAAGTTAGTCTTCGGTGGTTTTTCAACCTTGTATGCAATTTCTGATGAGGTAGCTTGGTGGGCTTGATGTATGGTTTTAGTATATTTGGAGATTGTTGAAAAGGTAACAACAAAAAATCTTTTAGAATATGGATCAAATATCTCTAAGGAATTTTCCATTAAATCTAAGAAATTCTTAGCTTGGACCAATTGGTCATGTATCATAGTTAAATGGAATACTCTGAACCTACCATTTTTTATTACTATTAACTCAAGGTTTAACTTTATTTGAATGCAGCTCAACTTTCTCATTTTTTAAAAGAAAAAGTCAACCCTCCATTTTCTGGACATGAAAGTGCCTTCTCTTCACTATACAAATAAAGCAATAAATGAACATTTGCTATAACATGAACATGATAGCCTTACCTTCTCTTGCAGGGTACCTACCCACTTTATGAAAGGGCCTTTCCTTTGCTTGCCATGTTGGAATGCCAATCCATGTGGGTGTCCCTTTCCAACATATTATGTAATTGTTTTTTTTATTTGTGTATTTATGGTTGTCATATGGGCTTGTATGTTTCCTATAGTTAGGCTATCCACTTGGGGTGACGTTATTGGATTGCGCATAATGCTCTATCATGTCGAAGAGGCTTCCAATGCTTGCCCCCATTACTTTTTAGTTTTTGTAGTGGATAAGAGAAGATACTAAAAATTTCTTGATGAGTTTTAGTGGTTGGCAAATATTCTAGAGGATTTCAAAACTCTTCCGCCATTGCGGTGCTGTGACCTTTGTGCATGCATTCATTAAATGTGAAATTCAGATTAGCAATGTAATTTCCAAAAACCATAAAAATTTTGGGTAGATGGTCCAAGAGCTACAGGAATGCATTCTCAAGGTCTTTTTTTAAAGTTTTTAGATAATTGTAATTTCCACTTGACTATATATAACATACTCTATAATTCTCCATTCCATTGAGCTTTGGTCATCCATCAATTTTAATATAACTTATTTCTATGCTAGTTGCCTTGCTCTCTATATTGGGATATATTTCCATATCAGATTCAAAGTTTCTAGGCTCCCTCACAGTCCAAATGAGAAGTTTGCTCTCAACTCTTATAATCCACTGAAAACAAACTTTTGTGTACCTGCAAATTGAGTTGAATTGTGGATGCTCAAAAATATGAGGCTCTCTCTGTTTTTCCTACCTTCTTAACTTTTTCAAGGATGAGGATTGTTGTCTAAATTTACAACCCAAATATTTGTTCATGTTTTCTTGTCAACCCTTATATGAGATGACTTTGAAACTTCCATTGTGCATGCATTTGTACATATATTTCTTGTGTTTTTTTTAATATAAAATATTCTTGTTTTCTTTGAGATAAAGAACTTTTTTATATGGTTGAGTAAATTTGCTTGTATGTGCTATAGGGAACAATCACAACTTTGCTAAAGTTTCCAATGCCTTATCTTGTAGTTGGTCATCGAAATTACCTCTTGTCTAAAAAGATACTTTTGAATTCCTCAACATTGATGAGCATTAAACACGAGGACACCATTTCTCAACCCTAGAGAGACTTTTTGCATGAGAGAAGAGGTTTTATGAGGAAGTTGGGCTATTTATCTTTAATCTTGAACTTTTTTTCCTTGTTTTTATGATCCCATATCCCATATATTGAAAAACTTCTTTAGTACTTAAATAGTGTTTCATCTTCCCGGATGCAGGTGCCAGCTAGCAATATAGGGTTGACGGGATAGGGGTCTCGTGAAGGCCACATGCCCATCACGCGCAAGGCTCACTTGGGATATGGAGGAGCTGGTCACTCCCAGACAGTGGCTTTAATAGCCACAGAATAGCAGGCCGAGAGCATTAACACTCTGGCCTCCCTCGGCTGCGCTACCCCTCTCTGCTCTGTGATGGATGTGATAGCTACCATTATGGAGGACGACCACCGAGGTAGAGCTGGAAGCTCTATTTACAGCGGCCCTCTCCACGTCCCTGTCCATCTGCATTCTGATCTCTGGTTAATTCGCATCCAATTTCTGGTTAACATAAGCTCTGCCTTGTTCTGTCACAACTCGAACCTGCTTGTTCAGCTGAATCATTCCCTAAACTTCCCTGCCAGTATGGTCCGTGAACGCCAAGGGATGCTGAGTCGTCAGGGCTCCAGCAAAGGTGGCACCTCGCAACGCCCAGCTGCGGAGGAGACCCGCCCACCTTGTCATTGCCGCACTGTCACTGCTTCTGCCACTGCCCCAGCTCTGTCGCCTCAAATCCCTCTCGGCCTAACAAATTCCTGGAGGCTAGCTCCCCTAACACCTACGACACACCCTTCTTTGGCTCCGCCATCTTCTCCTTTGGCAGTCGCCTGACTCGGCCGCGTATTAACGCCCACATTTCAGTTCTGTTTATTGATGAATCTGAGGAGGGAGGCACCAGCTCTCCGCCTGATCTTGCACCTCGGAGAGACAAAATCCACAAGGCTAACTTGGGCCAGGCAGACAATGGAAAGCCCGTTGAGGAACCGAATCCTCAGAAGGATGGCAGTGAACGTCCACCTGCAGAGGCTGAGGAAGCTGCAACCACGGAGCTGGAGGAGGACTATTACAGACCCTGCCCGATCGTGGAAGAGGAGCTGGAGGAATAGCTCGCTGCTCCACTTCTGGCACTAATGCATGGTCCGAGTTGTCTCTGGTCAAGTTTTCCTCATCCACTTGGCTTTGTTAATTCATGTGTCGTTTTGTCAAGGTTGGTTATGCCGTAGACGTGTCATTTTGTCAATGATTTGGGGTTTTTTTGGGAATGAGACAGATGGCTGGTTTTTTGGGAATGAGACAGCTGGCCACAGTGGCTCTCCCCTGCATGGGATTGTTGTTCTACATTTGGGCCTAGTTCATTTTTTTGGGTCTGGTTCTCCCCTGTGTGGGAATTTCTCTGGTTCTCCCCTGCATGGGAATTTCTCTGGTTCTCCCCTGCATGGGAATTTCTCTGGTTCTCCCCTGCGTGGGAATTTTTTGGGTCCTAATTGCAAGCATGGTCAAACGGTTGAGCCTCTCTACCATTATCTCTAGCATTAGGATCCCGCTGTAAAGCCTGATTGTAACTGTATTTTGGTCTCCTGTACATAATAGAATAGTCTAATTCAAAAAAAAAAAAAAAATGTGTTTCATCTGTGCGCGAGGACCTGATAGCGGGATCTAGTGCAACCTTCGCGGTCGGTAGGAGGAAGTCCGGAGAGCGCGCGAGGAGCCACAATCAACCACGAGACTGCACACAACTACAAAGCCATGGCCCCAGGAGGGGGTCGCGAAAAAGACCCACCCTTTCCACCTGAGCTAGCTACATTCCAGGATTTGGTTGCACCCTGCAATAAATAGCTAGGAACTGAAAACCAACAGAAGTTTGTAAAAGAAATGGAATCCATCCCCACAATTTCTCTGTTGACTGAAGAACTGATTTGATAATCACCCTATGAGTGACCTCAGTTAATTAACTATTGAATGAAGGTATTATAGACTCACGTGCTGGTATGTGTCTATGTGATTTTAGGCAACGGATCGATCAGATTGCGAAATACACAGACACTGGAAATATGGAAAATAGCAGAGAAACACAGTAAGCAAATACAAGAGCACAACAATTAATAAGGAGTTCACTCTATCCTCTAGGGCTACGTCTCCAGTCCAGCTCTCAGTGGTGGCCTTCTTTTATTATGTCTTTAAAGCAGAGAATTACAATGAGGAGCTCAAATTGAGTCTCATGAATAGAACAATGTTTGGTAGGGTGGTTCTTGGATCCCCCAAGCCACTAGAGTACACAGACTCTTTTCCATACCAAAACTTGACCTTTCTGGTCTTTAATGGGAGCAGCCCAATGTGGTGCTCGATTCTCGACAGATCCTCTCAGGGATTGCTCGATGCTGCCTTATGTTGTAGGTCAACTTGGCTCTCTGCCTTTCTGCTCTTTGCTTCACTATCTCTTCCTTTCTCTGTCTTTGTCTTCTTCTCTTCGCTTTCTCCTCTCGGTGTCTGTTCTTGGCTTTAAAGCCAATCAATCTCATGACTATTCGCTTCCTCTTCTTCCTCCATCGGGTCGCCTGCTACTACTCGCTTGGAATTCCCTGTCTTGGCGTCATCATCAACGGCTCACAGGGAGTGGACACTTGTCCTCTTGCGAAATGCACCAGCTTTTCCTTGTCGGTTCAGTTTTTTTTTTTTTTCGTTACTTTGTGGAATGAGTCATCCGCCAACTCGGTGGTCAAATCGGACGTCAAAATTCTTTCTGCTGTGGCTAAATCCCCTTTTAGTTCTTCCATCAGGCGTTTTCTCAGCCGTTAGATTTGGAGCCCCCAGATCCAACGTCATTTGCTCATTTTTTGCGGTTGACTTGCTTGACCATTAGCGCATGATGAGCAGCGGTTTTCTCTCTCTGCCTGCCATGCATTGGGTGCTAAGTGGAATCGCTCATTTTTCTCGAAATCTGCTTACCACCCAAGGGTGCCTTCGATAAATACCGCCAGTTTTGGAGCGCAGATCCCACCTTTAGCTTTTAGAACTTTTCCCCACGGTTCTCCTGACTTCCACGCGACCGAGCACTCGAGGCCCTTCCTTCTTGAGGGGTTTTGCCAAGCGATGCCCAGCTAATCGCACATCAGAAACAACCTCCTTTTCCTAATCCTGGCTTCCTAGGTGCCAGTTTCACCTCCTGCGCAGTCTCCCTGGGCCTCGGTTAGCGCGCTTTGACTGAGGTCCTTGTCGTTCCACGCTGCCTGCCAACTGCCACTATTCAGAGGTCTTTCTGATCGCTTTGTGCTCTTGAATTCGAAGTTTGTCCCAACCTGATACAGTCACAGTGCTTTGATTTTTCTTCATGGATCCAATTCGAATCACAACCTTCCCATTGAAAAAGATTTTGGACCACCAAAAGTTGGTTTTCAAGCATCGGCTAAGTGAGGGTACAATTTTCTCACTTGTCCAATCTCTACCCACTTTGCACTGCTCGGCTTTGAACCCTTGAGTCCAATTCTGAGGTACTCAACATCTCCCCTATGCGTTGTCCTCACCTTCCTATCCAGCACTGTGTCTTCCTTCAATTTATTAAGATATTCAGGTACCAGGTCATCAATAGAAGGCAATTGACTCTGCTCTTCGGGATCCTCAATCAATGAGGGTTCAAACAATCTCAAGCAATCTGCATTTACGACTAAGTAGATGTGCATGTGAGCTAGGAGATCAAGGCGAAAAGCATTATCACCAATCTTCTCAAGTATTTTGAAAGGTCCATACCTAATAGGCTTCAACTTTTACCTTCACCTTGCATCCTGTCCTTGCTGATATACAGCCAGACTTGGTAACCAACTTGGAAACTATACTCCATCTGATGCTTGTCATGCCTTAGGAAGAATCCTAGAGAATATGGTCACTAAGGTTACCAATAGAAACAAATATACCTGGGGGAACAGTCTACGATCCGATACGCACGCAAGGGCAGAGTAGCAAGCTCAATCCCCTTTAAGGCTCCTCGACATAAACCGAGGTTTACCAACAAGTGACCTTAGGCTCCTCGACAATAATCCGAGGTTTACCGTTTGTAATATGTGAATATCTGGCGTCGTTCCCAATGAGGAAGGATTGATTCCCACACTGGTTCGGACACGATCTCGTGCTTCTCCTTTAAGAGGAGCTTTCCCAGAGCATAGATGCAACAATTGGATTTCTCCTACCACAAGATAAAGCTACTCGTTTGTTTTACTATCTTGGAGAGTTAATTACTCCCTACTCCAAGATACTAGCCTAAGCTATATTGGTGTATCAGAGCCCTAGAAACAAAAAATTTGCTAGATTGATTTTATATTAAGCGTGATTTTTAGTAGTTGTTGATTAAGTCAAGAGGTGATGGAGATGAAACTTATGGTGTAAAGACTCGACTCAAAAATCACTACAAAAATGCACTTAAGATGACTAACTAATCTTTTCTCTTCAATGAAGTTCTAGCTAGGAAAGAGTTCGAAGATGCAAATACTTAAAAAAACAAATCTTTCTTTAACAATCAAATCAAAAGAAGAGTATTCGTTTCAATGCACTAAAAAACGAGACAACTAATTATTTCCACAAGAATTTCTCTTTTCATTCGAAAACTCAAATGCTACTAAGAACAAACTTTTTTCAAAAGAGGCCTTTCATTTTTTGTTAAAAAAAATTTAAAACTATTGCTAAAGCAAATTTTTGATAAAACTATTGAATAAAGCAAACTTAAGATCTACAAACTAAGAAAACCTACTTGAAGTAGAAAGCTCACAAAAAGTCTTTTTGAGGATGTTTTACTTGGTCACAAGCAAACCAAGGACTAATTTGTCCAGAATCACAAATAAGTCAAGAACAACCAATTTTTTTTTCCTTTTTAAAATGAAAATCCAAACTTTCAATCACAAGCTTATCGAAGTTTTGTAAAGAGAAAACTCAAAGCAGATTTCTCAACAAGGGGAGATTTCACAAATGGTCAGACTCTCAAGAAGACCGGTAGACACTAAGGTGATCTGAAGTCTCTACAGCCTCTAAGCTCAGAGCCACTACACAACCAAATCGAAAAACAAACATCATATATAAGAAAATAAAGAACTCTTTGCATTAATAGAAAAGGAGTGAGTTACAACCAAAAATAGGTGTTGATCTTGTAGAAGAGCTCCTCCATGTTGACCTGTTGTTTCCTTGTCACAAAGTGCACCTCTAATCACCCTAATGCATGGAAAGATATCTCTCACATTAGCAACATAGGGTGTAATCGCTCTCCAAAATCCAACCCCTTGCTTATGGATGGTAGTAAATATATAGGTGAAGGAGGTAGTTCATGAATTATTATCCTTCTATCAATTTGGGCTTGTGATCCACTCTTGATGGGAGGATGAGCTCAAGGGATAAGGGATGAAAACTCGAAGGTAGGATAGGATAGGATTTTGGACTTTTATCTGAGGTAAATCATTACAATAGATCCTGGAAGCTTCTAGAAGAGGAAGCTTCAGGATTCTTTCTCCTTTTCCCAAATTTCTATAATCAACACACCCCCAACACTGAGAAACCTGTTGGTGATCAACACAAGTGAAAAGTAGGGCTACCTAGTAGTCAATGTTGGCTAGTAAGAGACTAGGGTGCATTGGTCCTTAAAATGATTGAAACAAGGTTCTTTCAAGCAAAAAATCAAGGTTTAAATGAGTCATGCTTAGGGATTTATACAAGGATGATGAAAAGAAGGTCAAATAATCTTGATTGATCTAGTTGAAGGCCTATTGACCATATGTGAAAAAATGTCCTATAAAACTTACTTTTATGTTTTGAGGGTCTTGGGAATTGGTTGGGAAAAGAGGAAAGTTAATGGAGCCCAGGGAGAGTTGGATTAATGCCAACATGTAATTCAAGACCTAGATGGAGCCTGGTGCTTGAGTAAAGGGCTCCTGAAGGAAAGAATATGATAGTTAGTTGGATTGTTTGGGTCCGTTGGGATAAATGGACAGTTGTAGGACAATCATGAGAAAGGTAAAGTAAATGGATTTGAGGCATTATATGCCTTGGCTATATTGGGAACTATTGTTCTCAATGTTGTGCATGGATAAAGGGAGTTTTCTTAGCCTAAACCTTATCATATATGGTAATTATGCTGTGATCATGATTATGCTAATGATTACATGTATATATATGTATGTATGCCATTGTTTGAAATGGTTTTCAGGGATCATGATTTTTTTATGCTAGAGTTTACATGTATAGATATAGATATATATGTGTGTGTGTGTGTGTGTGTGTGTGTTTGTCTGACATGTTCATCATGGATCATGATTGTTTATGTTGATATATATATATATATATATTGTTGTTGTTTGATAGGGTCATCAAGGATCGTCCTTGTGGAGGAATGATTGCTTATGCAGGGGAATGACATGAATAGGTTCCTAGTATTATGAGGAATCAAGTGGGAAGAGTAGCCCTGACAGATCTATGAGGTCAATATCATATGGATATGAATTCATATTATGTGATTATATTATGTCTATGTTTATGTTATGGATAGGTAATTTTGAGGGATACATCAATGGAATGAAAGTAGTGTGATATGTAGCATGTTGGGACAAGCATGGATAGTGGGAAGACACTAGAAGCCATGTTGCTTGCTAGAGACTGTGTGATATATGGATGTGCAATACTACTATTGTATATATTTTGTACATGTTTTATATGCAGTACATGTTGTATATATGTTGTACATGTTTTATATTTAGTGCATGTTGTATATATGGTGTTATGTGCATGTTGCATATGTGGTCTTGTGTACATATGGTGTTTTGTGCCTGTTGCATATGTGGTAATTTGTACACATAGTCTCATGTGCATGTTGTATGTGCAGTACTCTGTACATAAAGCGTTGTGTGCATGTTATATGTGCAATACTGTGTACAAATGGTGATATGTACATGTTATATATGTGGTGTTGTGTACATGTGGTGTGGTGTACACATTGTACATATAGTGTTGTGTAGATATGGTACTAAGCACATGTTGTACATGCATTTTTGTGTACATGTGGTGTTATGTACATGTTGTACATGAGGTATTGTGTGCATGTAGTGTTGTGTACATGTTGTACATGTGGTATTGTGTGCACGTGGTGATTTGTACATGTTGTGCAAGTGCTGCTATGTATATATGGCGTTGTTTACACATTGTGCAAGTGGTGTTTTGACATGTGTATTTGTTATGTTGCACATCGGGTGTAGGTGTGCATGTCATGTTGTACACCAGGTGTAGGTGTATGTATTGTGTTGTGTTGTACACAAGGTGTAGGTGTATGTGTTGTGTTGTACACTGGGTGTAGGTGTATGTATTGTGTTGTGTTGTACACCAGGTGTAGGTGTGTGTGTTGTGTTGTACGTTGGGTGTAGGTGTATGTGTTGTGTGTCAGGTGTAGGTGCATGTATTGTGTGGTTTCATATGTTGCATGTGGTCGTATGCGTGTGGGGTAGACTATGTGTATGTGTACGTGGTTGAAGAGAAGACATTGGGTGCTCGCCAGTTGTGGCAACCAATCAGTGTGTTTACGAAAAGAACAAATGAAGAAGCAAAGAACCAGTTGAAGGATAGGTTCAATATTTCATTTTAGTTTTAAGTATGCATATGATTTTGATTTATGATGGTTTCATGTGATCTATGATTATGGTTTATCACATGCAATAATCATAAAACTACAACTAACTGTGTTATAAAGCTCTATAGGAAGTATGCTATTATTTTAGTGGTTGTTAGTCTATAGGTTTCATTGAACATCGAAGACGATGTTCCCCCCATGCGGAGGATTCTGTAACAACCCCTGGTTGAATTTCCATGTAAAAAAATATAAGACGAAGGTTATGGGACACATATTCCAAGCTAAATGTTGGGAAAAACATCCTAATGGGTGTTCATTTGGTTTATTATGGCTAAGGGGAAATTGGAAAAGGCAATGGAAAAGGCTTTGAAAAGGCAAGATACATTAATTGACATTTTATTTATGAAAATAATGGAAATAGGAAAAAAGGAAAGTGAAAGGTCACAGGTTGCATGTGAGGAGGAAATTGAAGGAAAAATAATGGAAATTGAAGAAAATAGAGGCCTCATTAATAAAAAGGCTTATGAGGATCATTTCATGGCTTTTGTCAATTTAACTTTTGTCAGTTTTAGCTTGGAGCTCTCTCTCTATTCTCTCTCATACTCTTGCACACTTAGAGCATTTTTGGAGCACTCTAGCACTGGGAAAAGGAAGGCAAAGGAATGGAAAGAAATAAAAAGGGAAGAAAATATCAAGCAGATAAGAGTTGGATCAAGTGGCTAGAATGAGATTACTTGCAAGTATCGAGTTTCACATATGATTTCCTTGTTATTTTTGGCATGAATGGTACATGCATGTTTGTATTTGGTTCTCTTATTGTCAATGACATAGGTTTTTCCAGGAGTGACATTGGTTTCAAACTTTCCTTGCCATTTTGGATAACCATGGTGTGATGGGATTCTTTCATTTGGTTGAGCTGGATCGTCAGATGGTTTTGGAACTGAGTGAGGTGGTATCAGGATAATTTGAAAGGGCCTAGGAATCCCTTGACCGATAGTGGTGGGATACATGGTAAACCCTGAGGGTGGAGATGGGAAAATTCCTTAAGATATTGGTGAAGAAATCCAAAGGCATCCATGCTTGTATAGGCCTAGTGATCCCTTGACTAGTAATGGTGGGATTGCAGTAAAACTTGCTAGTGTATGTTTCTTGTTTAGGCCTAGGAATCCCTTGACTGGTAATGGCAGGATACATGGTAAAGCCTAGCTGTATAGATGAGGGTTTTAGGCCTAGAAATCCCTTGACTAGTAATGGTGAGATACACAGTAAAGTTTGAGAAGCCTTGGTTGGTTATGTTGTGAGTCCCATATTCATGCTTGGAATATGGAATAGGGGAGATTAGCTTAAAGAAATATTTGGTTCAGCGCAATCTATGGTCGGGTGGTATGTGGAATTCCCTAACTTGGTTGGCATTTGCATATGTTAATAAGAGTTATTTTTCCCTTGTATTTCATGAGTATCTATACTTGTTATTATATGGCTTTGATGGATGTTCTATCATTTTTATTATTCTGGTTATAAGCATCATTTTATGACAAACTTAAGCTATGGCTCTCATCATGTTTTGGTTAGTAAATGAATGGTTAATGAATGCATGACCTAATAGATGTTATTGCAACTATTGTGAGAGGGCATCATACCTTCTTGATGATTCTAAGTTAAGTATGAAACCTTCACAAGGGGGCGGGTAGCCCCCCTCTACGGGGTTCGGGGCAGCGGCCCGAGAAATTTTTTTTTTGGACCCTATATTAGGTTGGGTGAACCTACCTATGGTTTTCGCTCCATGGTTTCGGATGCGATGGTTTTCGGTCCATGGTATTGGATGCTTCGGCATGTATAAATATGTATTTTAACATTGAAAGGAATATAATGAAAAATCAAGCTGGTAGTCTCGGTTTTGGGATCCAGCGGAAATATCTGTGTATATGTGTTTTATGTGTTATGCTCTCGCATTTTTATTTTTCCTGTGATTTAGAATTCGTATGCAGGTAATTTCTGTACGGGGTTAAAACCTACAATGCATTCCTGGGAATTATCATTTCTAGAAGAAGCTAGAAACACTAAGTATGCCTTCATTTTGACCTCATCCTACTATGGAGGAGGTCAAGGAAGATGAGACTATTCATCATCAGCAGCAGGATGTGGAAATTCTAGTTGTAGATTAGATACCTAATGGAATTTTGGAAAGGGGTGATGTTAGTGGTTATGATATATTATTATCATTGAGCAGTGATAAGGGGTTTTACATGTGTTATGCAGTGGCTTTATAATGGACCACGATCATCCTAGGAAATGCCCATTATGTCAGACCATTAAAATTCAGAGAGCTTTAAGGAGGTAGAAGATTTCATCCCTAATAATAGGAATTAATTTTTCCCTAATAATGATCGGACGCATTCGTGGAAATTATCATTTCCAAAAGAAGTTAGAAACATTCAGTATGCCTTACTTTTGAGAACCTTGCACACAATCAAAATAGATAAATTGAGTGTGTTTCTCTCCAACAAATGGCTGAGAGTCTTGTAAAAAATCGTACCTACAACCACCATACCTTTGACTTTATAACTTTATACTAGTAGCTATCCAAAATCCTTTGCAAAGGATTGTTTTGTTTCTTTAGCCAGTCAACTCCAAAACTTGGACAATTTTCAAGATGTCTTTTTGGATACTTTATTTTTTTATTATTATGTTGACCAGTGCAACCGCAACAAATTTCTAATACAAAATATGATTGTTCTTGTTAAAACAGAAAACACAACACCCCAAATAAGAGAATATTCAAACAACAAATAAATGTGTAAAAGAACTGGATTTTATAGTGTGTTTTCCCTCTCTAAGATCCAACAATTTGACATTTAATTCCAATGGTGGATTGTTTTTATTTAGGTTGTCTTAGGGCTAATGTACAACTGTAGCACCAAGTTTCTATTTAAACCTATAAAAATAGTTGATCATAGAAAAATCACTAGGTACTTCAAAAAGAATTTAGTTGAGTAAAAAGCTTCATACAAAATTCCTATGCATGGTGAACTTCCCGAAGAAATATTCATGCTCGTTAACCCCATGAATTCCAAAAGTGAGTGCATTAGCCCCCGATGCAATGACAATTTTTTCATATGAAACCTTAAAACACCAATTCTGTTGAGAGGTCGATACATTGTTATCCTCGGCACCCTCAGTGTAAACCTGAATACAAAACAAAATTTTCTTTAGAAATAATTTTTATCTTTCTTATTTAAGAAATTCAAGCTATATTCCAGTCCTACAAAGTCAATTATTTGATGACTGCTTCTCTAAAAAATGCAAGCAATAAGCCAAGGAAAGAAAAACATTCATATTCTTCACATATCAAGTCAGTGAGTAAAAGTGGAGGAGATAGCATAACCTCAAAAAGAGCTCTTTGGTGCCCTATGCTCCAACACCATGCTTGCATTTTGGAATCTGGATGACTTTCGAAGACTATTCAAAAGTCTCATCTTTAAGATTTGATCTATTATTTGAATTTCACATATTTTAATGCAGGTGGGTCAAGGCATACACATTACATTGGAGATCGAATAAGACTTGATTTGGGTCAAGCTTCAGTGGAAACAGTTCATGTAACCGTATGGGCTCCGGTTCATATTCCTGAGTATATGGGCAAAGTAGAGAATGCAAACAAGATCAAAGTAAAACATTTTGGAGAAGAGTTGTAGGTATGATAGGAATGCCCTTTTTTGATCCCTAGACTTACAATCTAAACAATATTTTGTTGCAGTTTAACAACGCAAATGTTGTATTTTTGTTGTTTCTTTTAGAGTACTTTCACTTGCTTGGGTTGTCCTTTTTGTTTCCAACATGGTACTGTTGTTACTACGTGTTCATCAACCTCATGTGTTGGTGCACTGATGGCTATTATGCACATCCTTTAAATATTTCTTTCTCCAATTTTTTCCATACAAGTACACCTACATGAGGTTGTTGACAAACCATCTTGCTTGGGCTGTAATGAAATATAATCTCATACCTAAAACAAGGATCACAGTTTATAATTCCTAATTTAGTATAACAATAACAAGGGCTCATCATCACAATGATATCAATAATAAAGGCTCAACAATAATAGTGGGCATGTGACAATTTGTAGAATTTTGACATATAGAATTGACCTAACTATGCTAAGAGTTGACCTAACCATGTTGAGATGCCATACAGTCCAAAACTGAAGCAATCAATGTCTTGCAAACATGAGCCATAGTTGAGGCATATAAAACAATCAACTAATTCTGGAACATGTTGGCATATTCAATATATTGCATTAGAGATGACTGTCTTCAAAAGGATTACAGAGTGAGAAAACCTATCAGATACTCTAGAAAGAGGGGGAACTTAATCAGAGTAACCAATTCTGGGACATGTTGGCATATTCAATATATTGCATTAGAGAAGAGTACCTTCAAAAGGCTTGGGGATTGATTCATGGAGTGAGAAAACCTGTCAAATACTCCATAAAGAGGGGGAACTTGGTTAGGGTCACTAAGTTCGCCTATTTTAAACCAACAATGCATAAATGAATTCTAGTCAAAAACACTAGTGGACTTTGGACCCCACGTGACCACTCTAGCATAAGAAAACCAAGGAGCTATATTAAGGTTAATGAAAGAAAATTTTGGTAAAATACATGCATTTTGGAGTTCTGGGATTTTGTATCTACTACTTCACTTTAGTATTGTAACAAGTCACATAATCATGTTGTAGATTTTTATGTCTAAAAAATTCTCTCAAAAAGCTTCCAACTCTATAAATATAGTGAATATACAGTCTCAAAAATCATTTGGTTGGAAAATTTCCACTGGATGTTATATAATTAATGCAATAGCTTATGACACAACATGGATTGATATGTTGAAAAGTGTAACTAGGTTCAATCTTCATAATGACATGCAAATTGTGATTTTATGTAAGAGATGTAAAGAAGAAAAATAAATTTATTGTAATGCTTGCATCATGGGTTTCATGAGCAAGAGATTTTATTTTTAGTTAAGGCTCCCATTGAGAGCCCTTAGGGATATTTTCATCTAGTCATAAAAGTATAAAAAAGTCATTGTCATGTAATGAAGGCATGTTACACATTGTAAAGAGTCATACTTGTCTTTGTAAATAACCCTCCAAGACCTTGTCACTAGCCCTCACTCAAGTCGGCTTACAATGTAAGGATGATTCGAGAGAGATCATGTTGGCTTACCCTAGAGATCATGTCAGCCTAATGGGCATGGACAAACAAGTATATGTAGTAGTGCTCGGCCTCAGTTGGAGGCAATCAATTCAGTGAAGTATCTCATATAAGTGCGCAAATCATACTAGAATAAGCCTCTACATCAGCAAAGTAAAAAGGAAGGATAGTGAAGATCGTTGTGGACTATTTTGGGCTAGTTTACTCTATCACGTGCGAATGTGGCATATATAAAGTTGTCAAGAGGAGGTAAAAGGATTGCAGTTAAATTTAGGTGATCCTGTTTGGGTGGAATACTTCGCTAGAAGAAGCCGAGTTGAGGTGTAACAAGTCTCTTTCTGAAGGAGACTATTCAAGGAGCGAAAATTATCTATGGTTTTTGCTATAGGGTTGTAGACCTACAAGAAGAGGTTGAGAAACTGAAGGAATCTGAGAAGAGGAAGAGGAAGACAAGTGTTGAAGAGGAGGCTAGTGACTTGGTCTTGGGAGGACTCTAGTGTCAAGGGTCTTTGTCATGGTCTTGATATTCGTCAATTGAAGGTTCCATCAGAAGAATTTCATTTGGGTTTTCCTCTCAAAGAGTGATAGGTTTTTGGCTCTGGCTGACTAGCATATATACTATGTCTCTTGTCTCTTTATTATTCATGATTTGGTAATTATCTTGATGAAAAGAACACGATAATAACTCAAGAAGAAAATATGGTAATCAAGAATTAAAAAGACTATCACAAGCAATTATCATAAGTAGAGAAATCACCTAACTAGTGATGCCCTATATTTCTCAACATGATAGAGGCATGGGAGAAAATTTTCAAAATAATTATGTTCCCAAGAGAGAAGGATTTAATCCTGCAATGGTTGATATGTGTCTATCACTCACGTTCCTTGATACAAGCTTACCAAAACAAGATGCTTATCCCATGGAGCCAATATTTCATGAGGAACAAAACATAACATCATTATGTACTCCCAAGTGGTAGAAAAGGATAATTTTCAAAGTTAATGGGAAATAATTATTACAATCCTATGCAATCTTGGATGGACAGATCTTGTAGCAGCTTATGTCAACACTTACATGTGTTTGAACTTTCAAGCTACCGCTGATTTGCAGGGACCCAAATTCTTTTTCATCCTATCAGTGATAGCAAATCCAGCCTATGAATGTTGGAATTTTCATGTTTCATTATTTTGCATGATAACTAAGCATAAGGGAAGAAAACATTGTATTGATGAAGTTTTGTTAAATTTGGCAGCTAGGGCCAAACTTTACATTGAACAGATCATATGAAGAAACTCATATTTTTCTTGTATTCTGACATGTACAAATGAAGTTATGAATTTATCTTGATTATGAACAAATTGTTAAGGCTAGCCAACAAACTCATGTAGGTTCAAAAGCCCAATAGTCATGTCTATTCATCCTCAATGTTTTCCTATAAATAAATGATGCCTCCTCCTCATTTGGACACACTTCACTCACTCACATCTTCTCTCTCCTTCATTGATTGGGTACAAAAATCAGAAGCTGCTCTCCACACGTGTGAAGGAAAGGAAGGGTTTTTCTATTCTAGCCATTGACCAAATTTGACCAAAAATTGCAGAAGATGTTTTGACTTGCGGTGACCTATTTTGGTACATTTTTGGGTGGAGGAATTGTGTCTTAGCAGGCCACCATTTTGGGCACAAAAACTAAGGCAATCTGACCTCCTATTTGACCAGTGTTGACTATACTAGGGCTGGCTGCAGCATTGACGTTTGTTGACCAGTTTTGACAGGAATTTTTTAGACTATTTTGGGATGATTAGACTTGTTGTTGGAGGCTGAAGTTGGTTGGGTATGATTGAGCTGAATTGAGGAAGAAATTGTCCCCGTTGGCCAGGACTGACTTTTTGGTTAGGGCTTTCTATTTTTGTTGTTTAATTGATCAAATTTTCACTGTAATTGGACAAATTGAATATTATATATTGTACTCTCTCTCTCTATCTTTTATGAAATTTTGAAGAATTATAAGAAGAATTGATCAAGCGTTTCCTTATCCCTGGCTGGTGCCATATCTTGTGTTCTCTTGTCTTGGCTAGTCTTCTACCGTTATTGTTTATGTTCTATCTAGATTTTACTATCATGTTGATGTGATTTCTAAACTAGATATTGATATTGGGCTAATAAAAGAATTGAAGTAAAATTTCTCTAAGCATAGAACATACCATTGTTTTCCAAAAATTAACATGGTATCAGAGCTGAGATGAAGACACAGACTAAGTAAGAGTGAGAAGAGAACTCATTGATCAAATACAAGATTCAATGGCTTCCACATTCTACTTCAAGTTTGATGATAAGCTTCATGATAATTTTGATTATAATGCATGGAAGATGTCTCTTGATTTGACATTAGAAGAGAAAGATATGATGGATTATGTGTAGGGAAAGATTTCAAAACCTCCTTCTAATGCACCAGCCGCTACTAAAACCAAATACAAGAAGGGTGAAGTCAAAGACAAGAACATCATCAGGGATTCTATTCATAGGCATTTAGTTGCTTACATTTCCAATTTGAACACATCAAAGGAAATATATGATAGGTTGACATGTTGCACCGAGGGGGACATTCGTGAAAGCAAGAATCGGAATAGGTACCAAGGGTACTTAACTTGTATGAGAACCATTCTTCAATCTAAACCTTGCACATTCGAAGAAGCTAACAAACACTAAGTTTGGGAGGATGCAATGAAAGAAGAGTATGAGTCGATTATGAAGAATGATGTATGGGATATAGTCCCTAGACCCAACGAAAAATCCATTGTCACCTAAAAATGGCTCTTCAAGATAAAGCATGGAGCTGATGGAAGTACTAAAAATTTCAAGGCATGATTCGTTTCTCGAGGATTCTATCAAAAGGAAGGTGTATATTATGATGAAATATTTTCACTGATTGCCCACTACGCTACCATCTGTTCGATTATAGCCCTTGCTACCTCAAAAGGGTGGAATCTTCACAAGATGGATGTCAAGACTGACTTCTTGCATGGTTCTCTTAAGGATGAAGTCTATGTAGAACAACCTAAGGGGTTCAAAGTTCAATATCGTCAAACATATGTATGCAGGTTGAAGAAATCCCTCTATTGGTTGAAACAAGCACCCTGGGCTTGGTATGAGAGGATCAATATCTATCTAATGAAGCTAGGATATACAAGAAGTGAACTTGATCCGAACCTTTACTTTAAGTTTGAGAATGATATATCCCTCATCTTAGTACTCTATGTGGACAATCTCTTTCTGACAAGAAACCCTCCCATTCATCAATGTAGGAAGGAGTTGGCTTCCAAATTCGAAATGAAGGACCTACTACTGATGCATTACTTCCTAGGGTTGTATGTCTAGCAAAAGCCATGTGATATTTTCCTTTCTCAAGGAAAATATATTTTGAAGATACTTAAAAGATTTGAGATGGTGGATTGCAAGTTTGTGACTACTCCAATGGAACTTAACTTCAAGAAGTTATGCATAAGTGTTGTTGGGCTCGATTTGGGAAATCCTTATGAGTATTGTCAACTTGTGGGGGCCCTGATGTTATTTGTGAACTCCCTTCCAGACATATGTTTTGGAGTGAATACATTGAGCCAGTTTATGGTTGAGCCTCACCACATACATTAGATTTCTGCCAAGAATCTCTTGAGGTATCTTTGGGGCAAAATCACTTATGGACTGAGATACACTATTAGGAATGTGAGGCTCCATGGTTACTCTAACGTAGATTGGGTTGGCAATGTGGTGGATTGTAAAAGCACATTTTAATGTTGCCTCTCTCTAGGTTGTACTTCAACATCATGAATGAGTATGAAGTAGAAGTAGGTTGCTAAGGCTGAATACATTGCTGCTAGTTTGGCCTCCTGTGAAGTTTTTTAGTTGATGAAGCTCATTAGAGAGCTCTTTAGATATGTGATGGATACTACCACGATCTTCTATGACAACCAAAGTGGGATTCGTCTTTCATATAATCTCATGTTTCAAGACCGCTCCAAGCATATTGACATTAGGTACCACTTTATCTGGGATATGGTACAACGGGGAGCAGTAAGGCTCCAACAAATTAGGACTCATGATAAAGTCGTCGATATTCTTACGAAGCCCCTAGGGAAGGTCAAATTCTTAACCTTCCATGAACGACTTGGAGTTGTGGAGAGGCCCTCTTATGAGGATCCTATATGAGTTGGATGTTGAGCTCTGGGAGCTTCGAGGGGCTTGGGGTACTTCTTGGAACGATGAACAACCATAGGGTGGGTGGTTCACCTTCCCCTAATGGTGTGCGATGTACAAGGTGAGTGGTTCACCTTCCCCTGTGATGCCCCATGGTGACTTCTGCATAGGTTGTGTGGTTCACCTTCTCCTATGGCATATGAGCAAGATGAGTAGTTCACCTTCTCCTACTGGCACATCCTACACATACAGTCTGGGACTCATGGGAAGTACCTATCATTTGACCAATGATTAGGGAAATGAGGATAGGGACCATAGTACCACCAATGTACACATCGTGTACTACCGTACTCCCTATGCTAGGATGTCGATATTGATTTTGGATCAATGGAAACTGACTCTGGGTCGGTTAAGAGTGGTATGGCACACTCTATATTATTAGAGATTGACTTCGAGCAAGTGGAGAATGGTATGATAAATTATCGATCATTTCTTCTTTCTTCATAGTTCAGCAGAGCAGAGTAGAGATAGTGATGGTATAGATTGTCAGACAGTTTGGTAGGTGAAGTTCTCCCTAGTTGAGAGGGAGTGTTAAATTTGGAAACTAGGTCCAAACTTCATATTGGATAGCTCATCTTTTTCTTGGATTCCTTTCTCCGAGAGGTGTAGGATTGATCTAAATATCATCCCATTCTGACATGTACAATTGAAGTTATGAATTTATTTTGATTATGGACGAATTGTCAAGGTTGGCCAGCAAACCCATGTAGACTCAGAAGCCCAATAATCATGTCTATTCATCCTCAACGTTTTCATATAAATACATGATTCCTCCTCCTCATTTGGACACACTTTAATCACTCACATATTCTCTCTCCTTCATTGATTGGGTATGAAAATCAGAAGCTGCTCTCCACATGTACGAAGGAAAGGAAGGGTTTTTCTATTCTATCCATTGACCAAATTTGACCAAAAATTGGAGAAGTTGTTTTGAATTGCATTGGCCTGTTTTGGTGTGATTTTGGGTCGAGGAATTCTGTCTTAGCAGGCCTAGTTCTAGGCACAAAAAATGAGACAATCTGACCTCTTGTTTGACCAATGTTGACTGTACTGGGGCTGGTTGTAGCATTGAATTTTGTTGACCAATTTTGTTTGGACATTTTCGGACTATTTTGGGATGATTAGACTTGTTGTTGGATGCCGAAGTTGACTAGGTTTGACCGAGATGAATTGAGGAAGAAATCTGCCCTATTGACTAGCATTAGCTTTCCGATTAGGGATCTCTTTCTGTTGTTTGACTAATTAGATTTCCACTATAATTGGAAAAGTGAATATTATACATTGTACTCTCTTTGCTAAACATTTGAAGAATTATAAGAAGAATTGATCAAGGGTTCCCCACATTGGGGGTTGTCCCTGGGTGGTGCCATATCTTGTGTCCTCTTGTCTTGACTAGTCTTCTATTCTTATTTTTATGTTCTATTTTCATTTTACTATCATGTTGATGTGATTTATAAACTCGACATTGATATTGGGATGATAAAGAAATTGAAGTAAAATTGATCTAAGCATAAAACGTACCATTATTTTCCTAAAATTAACAAGTTTTACAGTGGTTTCATTGGATCAATGATTTCAGGTAGCACCCTCATTTTTCACATGCTACAGTAGGGTACAAAAGGAATAAACTCCTTTGAGCAGTAGTGTAGTATGAATAAGCTCCCTTGATCACTAAATTTGATTTCATGTTTTCATAAATTGATGAATTGTCTTTTGCTTTGAAAAATACAAAATTGTGTGGTGCTTTTACTAGAAGTGGAGGCCATTCTCATATATACATGAAAAAATTCTAAGAATCTCATTCACTCCCAAGAAGAGAACATCTCTGAGTTGGAGCCTATGTTACCCCTTATTTTGGCATAGGGTTAATACTAGTGAATTATCAAGAGTTAACCAATTTGATGCTAGGAGGTTGGATATAGAAATGCCAGTTATGTTTCTTGGAGGTTGGATATAGAAATGTTAGCTATGTTGAAGGATCAGCTCATTAAGGTCTTCTTCGTGATGAATAATATGCTCACAATGGTATTTGTGAGGAGTCACTGAAATTGTTCAAATAAATGCAATAAAATGGGATGACAGTGGATAATTTCACCTTTTCCACTGCTTTTGCAGCATGCACTAGTTTAGGATTCAATTCCTTATAATCATCATTAAATTTAGGTTGGACTCAAATATCTTTGTGGAAAATGCTCTTGTTGACCTGTATGGAAAATGTGGCAGCATACAAGAGGTGTGCTTAGTCTTTGAGAATATGTTTGAATAGATGGACTTTTCCTGAAATACAATGATTATTGGATATGTTGAACATGCTTATGGTGAGGAAGCACAACATGATCTCAATGGTTTATGAACCTACCTTGTTGATGTTGAAGAATGAATGAGATGGAGTGGAAGAACAAATAGGGAAGGTGCATCAAAAAGCTACAAATAATCTGGACTAACCTTTGGATGAGAGCTTGAAACTATACAAAGGCTCATAATTTGGACATGAATTCAAGATTGTAAAGAAAGAGAAACAAAAAGTGCATAAGGAGTTGAATATACAATTTATTTTTTTAGAAACAAGAAACAACAATGTCAATTTCACAAATGCAAAACACAAATGGCTTAGGGAGAAGTGGTATCAACTCCAAAAGTGGCAAAAGAGAGTAAACATCAAATAGTTGAGAAAGAGCATTTGATGAAAGAAAATGTAGATTCCTTTGTTTCTATGGAAAATTTACTTCTTGCATTCATGTGAGATAAATGGTTTCGACAATAATCGTTTAATAATATTGAAGTTTCTTTCAAACATATAATAAGTGTTATAAAAGCAACTCATAAGTCTAAAAAAAAATTATTGATCAAGGCCCTGAGGGCAAGCATGTTGTTTTGGGGGAATATGATGAAGATTTGGCTGAGATGGCTAGGAAAGAACCTAATTGTGGCATCATTTTATGTCTATGGAGCATAAAAGAGTGCTCCATGGAAGGAACATCATCCTGGAATTCTCTATGGTGTGAGTACAAGCAAGTTAAGAGAATTTCAATAATGGATTCATAAGAACTCTCTTGTAGTGATTCCATCTCAACCATAATCCTACATTTGGAGAAAAAACCATCGTGAATTCACAATTAACACAGTTCCTCACAGCTTTAATAGAATCTTGGTCAAACTCTTGCACTCTTGCCTGATTGCTTCACTTTCTAGGTTGAGTCTATCGATTTTTATTTTAGCTTTTGAGATCCCATTGTCATTTGATCTATGATGTCATATTTTAATCTATACATTCCATTCAACTTGAAATCATCAATCACAAAAACAAGATCAACTATAGTCAATTTAATCCTTTATCTAATTTTCCCGTGCCTGAAAGGTCAAGCCACGCAATGCAAAAAAATTAGGGCACAAGACATTATAGTGCTTGTTTTCCACTTGTTTCATACTAAAATAAAATTTACATCTGAAAAGAAAGATGCATTTACAACATCCTAGATTAATGACACCAAAAGAGAAAATACACTCCACTGGTAACCATAAAATTTTAGTATGGCAGCAAGGAACTAGAATTATGAGAAAAGGCAAGGAAAGAAGGATTGAAAACAAATAAACAATTAAAATAGTGAGTCAATGAGAATGCTATGAAGCCTAATTGATCAACTTGGGACATCCAAGGTAAGTAAACAATAAAAATAAAATGAAATTAGCTACCACTTGAGTTGGTTTAGTAGCCTTTGGAAGCTTCTCCTTTAGCACAGAGCCTTAACCCTGCTCGTCTAAGTCCACGACCATTTCCTTAGGATCCAATTTCTTTTCTTTGGGACTCCTGAGAACATGGGACTCTTAGGAACATGGATCCAGGCAAATACGAGGCTCATTTTGGATCTCTGGCATTTTTAGGGATGACTGGATCATCACAATTCATCTGTGATCCATCTGTGCTATAACATTTGGCTGGTGACCCGACATTTGATTTCCTTTTCATAATTAATGTATTATTGCTATCTTATCTGCTTTTTCACTAGTCTTCGAATTGGAAAGGCACATGTCGTCTTATTTGGTGAAGCCATTATTGCCCATGCCTTCAGCTTCATCTTCCTCCATGAAATCTTGAACATATAGCCTATTGAATTCCTAGTTGTGCTTGTCTGGAAGTATTTTGAAGTGGGAAAGAGAGAGGGAGGGCTTGGGGATGGGCCATCGCCCACGAATGTGGGAACATTGTGCAAATTCCCTTTATAGAAAGAAATCACCGCAATTGGAGGAACCAAAAATCCAATCTCTTGAATTCAACTCAATGTATTAAATCATACCTGTGATGTACACACACCTTGCAAATTGAGGGAAATGAAATTTTTTTATATTTGGAAGACAAATATCCTGGGAAATCTTGGACTTAAATGAAATGCATATGGGTTTTTCGAGGTGGAATTAAATGAAATGAATATGGGTTTTTCAAGGGGGAATTAAATGAAATGTGTAAGTTTTTGGTTATTAGGGAAGTATTTCCATTTATAAATAACTATTAATCGTAAGAAAATTGTTGGGTTTCTATGTCACTAAACATTATTGGAGGGGATTTTTGTTGTGATATCAAAGGTGAATTATGGTGAAATTAAAATAAGTTTTGTGTGGTCAAAAAGTTCAGTTAGGTAGTAACATGATTAATGATCATTTTCAATCAAATTTTTGGTTTAGTAAGGATAAATAACTTATGGAGATTTTCTATGATGTTTAATATAATGAGTCAATATGGGAAAGGTGATAGTTTGGCTCACACATGTTTTCGAAAATATCTCTTTGTCCATAAATATTAGGGGTTGAAAAATAACATAGGCTCTAGAGCTAAGTTTGTTCCAACTTAGTTATATCTTGAACCAAAAATTGTTGTTTACCTCATGGATATGATTGACATTTGGTGGCTTGTAGGGTAGTCTTGTTATGAAATAAATGGAGCTACTAGGTAGGTAGGAGGAACCATTTCAGTGGAACTTGGCCATAAAGGGGACATCTATATTTGCATAGTTTTTTAAGAGAAAATACACATAGTTGATTATGATTGTAAGGATATCGCTTTAGAATCTAGGCTAGTGTACAGACACTGACCAAAGAGTGATTAGTCAAACCCACAAAAGTATTATAGGTTCTTCTAGAGAAGTAGGTGTTGTTGTGCTCTCATAGATGTTCCCCTAAGCTTTCCAACCATCTTTGTGCTCAAGGTGTAACCAGACTTCAGTGGGTATAAGTGTTCCCTTCAGAGTTGTTCACAGTTGGCAGATGGAAAAGCACCCATGATTTGGACCTACTGGGTTCTTTTACTATGGAGTGGGACATTTTCACCAAATCCCTCATTGTCAGTGGTATTACACTATCTGAGGAGGATGATTCTTTTCAAAGGGCTTGCAAATCCTCATACGGGCATGCCACATATCGTCATGCCTATTGTGTGATGTCAGAAAGCTACCCTTTGCAAAGGGTTAGTTTGTGGCATTCAAAATTATGGTATTTTCCTATTGCCCCTATACTAAAATGTTTCATGTGGCTTTCCTTATAGAACAGTATTCAAACTTGGGATTACCTATTGCAGAAATTTTTTGTTGGCCAAATGTATGTGTTCTATGAAAAAAAGATTCAGAAATTACCAATCGTTTATTTTTTAATTGTGACTTTCCCAAGTCCCTTTGGTCAAATGTCTTAGGGGTATTAAAATTATATGTTAATGCCTTGATGTCGCCACTGGACCAGTACCTTCTTTTATGTGATCAAAGCTCCAAATACTATTGTGGGACATGCTACATATGCAATGAATTCTTATTACTAGCTAACTGGTCACCACAACTATGATTGTGATTTTGCTCAAACAAGGATCCTTACATAAGAGGATCCAAGTATGTATTCATCTTTTCCCTATACTTGTCACTTCAAATAATAGACTTGATTTTTTGTTACTCAAAACGACACCTTAATCAATGTCAGAGAGCCAAGAATCTACTTTTATAATGGAACTAATGAATTGCTACAATTACAAGGTTCCTCATTTGAGTTCCTCTTAAGATAATGGTTATCTATATCTTACTCAAGAATGACATTTCTAGGAAATATATAGATACTCTTCACATTTGCATGACCACTTACTAGCACTTTCTTATCACAACCCGGTATGTTTGTTACTTTGGGGCGCAGTAACAAAACCTACAAATATCATGGATTTGTTTGTGATTATGTAGTGTTAGGCCTTCCAGGATTTGTATTTTTCCTGACTGTGTTTGCATTCCCTATCCTTAGATATCATTTTTTCCATCAATCATCCTAAAAAATATCAAAGGTAATATTGATCTGTCAAATCCAATATAAGGGTATATTTTAACTCCATTCCTTCATACTTTTGTTTGAAACATGTCCTATTTTGGGTCTCCCTGTTTTTACTTCTTAAACCATATGCAAGTCTAGTTTTTGCTAATATTTCAAGAACATACCCTGGTGAAGTTAAAACCTTTTAGGACCTCATACTCTTAGAATCTTCCCTTTTTGGCCTAGTATACTTATCACTTGGTAATGGCACTTCCTAGCCTAGGTTTGATTCTCACTTACATTGATATATTTCATTTTAACTTGGTAAGTTCACTTCCTAGCCAAGGTTCGATTCTCTGACAATTACCAGGGAACCTTCTAATTTTTAAGTTGAAAAGAAAGAAAAACTTCACTTTCATTGGGATCATTCATTTTTAGGAAAGGCTTCATTGCAATTGTAAAGAATTGTATGTAATTTCCATTGGCACGAACTTCAATATAACGAATTGATTAGCATTTTCTGGTGTTGCAGGTTATGGTAGTGTGTATACCATGCAACATAGTGTGCAATTCACCTTCATACTTTTTTCAAAGGTCATTGAAGAAGCGTATTAGCATCTTCATTTTCCAATATTTAGGATAACATTTAGTTAAAATAATTGTGTTATATAGTACTTGTAATCAGGAAAAACTATAAAGCCACAGAATTCGGATTATAGTGTACCATCATTATGGTTTTATAATTTATTTATATACCATTTTCCTTTACATTTTCTAGTGATGTGGGTTTTATTGATGAACATTAAAGATATTCTTGATGGCTGTAACGTCATATTGTGAATTAGAATTTTCCACATTTTATAATATTTTCCAATTTAAGTATGGGGGATTACGCAGTGCATTATATTAGATATCATTTTTGGGATTCAACTGCGTTAAGTAATTCATTCAAACGTATGACCATTTCCATGAGAGGTAGTTGTAACTGACTAATTTCTCGTGATTTTTGAATAGTTCACTTAGCACTCATTGCATCGGGTGATGCTCACAGGGGTGAAGAAGTGGGATTGAAACTTGTTTAATTTTATTTTATAAAATATTTTCCAACTCTGGCATACTGTTAATGGTATCTATCTGAAGTAGGTGTGCTACATGTAATCGCATTTTATAAGAGTCAAATATTCATAGTAAAAAAATACTTGTTTAATTTTATTTTATAAAATATTGCAGAGAAGTACCCAAAACACAAATATTCTGGGTATGATGATGAGTGAGGTCAATTTTCAAAAAGGTTTCATGATTGAGACCCATGTTCAACTCTGCTACAGTTATAGTTGAGACCCATGTTCGAATCCCAAACCTATACAAACACGTTTGATAACATGTTTACTATAATTAACTCAAAATAAATAGTTGGCCCACCATAGGAAGAATAAATTACGTTTTTTTTTCCAAACCTGTAAGTTAGTATATTACATTTTACTGAATATGTTTTCCTATTTATACTTTATGAAAAAAATCACCAAGACTTCAACATGTTTTATAACTTATTAAAAGATTCACCAAGACTTTACAAAGTTTTATTATTCAATGCTAAGGCATGCTAGAGTTCCAAGGAAGCATGCGGCTAAGATGTTCAAGGTGCCATAGGGTGCCAATGTGTGCTAGGAAGTGTTAGGGGAAGTCGAGGAAACACAAGGGAGAATTAGGTAAAATTAACGCATGGAATTAAATGAATAAGAGTTTGTGACAGAAAGTGTCAGTGAGTTGCAAGTGTGCTAAGGAGTGAGTGATAAGGTATGCTAAGTAGTGATAAGGCATGCTATGGGCTACAGAAACATGCCAAGATGTGCCAAGTGATAGGGTGTGCCAATGCATGCCAGGGAGTGTTAGGTAGTGCCAGGGAAACATAAGGGAGAACTAGTTTCAAATGTATGGAAATGAATGAATAAGAGTGTGTGATAGGGAGTGTCAGCGAGTTCTAGGTGTGCTAAAGGGGGAGTGATAAGGTATGCTAGATAATGACAAGGTATGCTAGGCAGTGCCAAGGAATGCTAGAGTGTCGGGAAAACATTTCAAGATGTGCCAGGTGCCAAGGTGTGTTAATGTGTTCAAGGGAGTGTTAGGGAGTGTTATGGAGTTAATGGTACTCCAAATTTGATTCAAAGTTGAGTCAATTTGAAGAAATGAACCTTACAAAACCGTTAACATCATAAAATATTGTTGAAGCCAGAAAAACATTCACTGTAGTAAGCAACTTTCTCTAATGCGAAGGACCTATTGTGAATACACAAAGTGCCTTTAGATTTTCCTTTACATCCAAAGGTTGCTAATTGCATTTAAGATAATTACGTGCTTTGTGTTTCCTATAATGTGGAAAAACATGCTATATGTTTCCTAGCTCTAATTAGTAATACCACTGCTACGACGTTTCTCTACAATCCTGAAACACAAGCATCAAGAAGAGAAAGTGATGGTTATAGGATTATTGTGCATGCATGCTTTCTCAAGCAACAATGGGTGTGAGATTTCAAATTCTAGAATTTTTTGGATGATTGCCAATTGGAAGTTCTCATGCCCAAATGGAAAGTTTTATGGCTAGTCACTCCTCCCATGGAATCCTTTCTCCAATGGTTCACACCACATGGGCCATCCTTCTCCAAATTGTATGAGATAAATAACTTACATTGAGTTCAACTCTTTACCAAATAGGTACGGGTACAAGATATTTAACCACAATTCCTTGGAGCTCCTTACCCTAAATGGTAAGAAAATTTACAGAGATGCCAATAGGAATGACTCATCCCTCACCTTACTTGGAATTTCCATCCTCGAAATGTGGACAACAAGAAAACTGAAAACATATATTAGAACTGTAAAACCCCTAGCTGAGTGCTAAGATGAAAACAGTTAAAAAATTATATATAAAATCATGTAACTGTAGCCTTTCATTTCAGCCGACTAGGTGTCCATGTTTCCAGCATGGACCTCACTCTGATCATCATGCTCACAATGCTTTCTAAATCACTGCATCACCCCAAGGCATAATATCGCCATCGCTAATGATAATGGAAATGTGTGTACAATAATTAAGGTTTATTAATGCCTAGACTAGGTTGTGGCTCCATAAGTGCGGGTCCTTACAAATATTAACCAACAAGTCATATTCCTTTTATCCTTTTTTAGTAGTTCAGACCATTGTCTTATTTTCAAATCCGTCATCTTTAGAAAATTTGGCTGCCCTGGATGCCTTGGATTCCTTGAACCTATTAGGATGCCATGTTTATGTAGATCTCCTTGTAAACATTTGTAATTCTCAAAAGTATATATGGCAGAGAGTTTTCATTCCACAGTGATATAATACTTCAAATGTGTTATGAAGCACAAAGAAGTGTCATAGAGCCACATAGATTTCCGGACATGTTTGTCATAGTGTCATAAAAATTTCTTGTATCATAGTACCATAAAAGAATTGAATGCTATCATATCTTATGTTTCTCTTAATCATGGGTTCATCTCCTCTTCTCCTTATGATATACTTATGGTTCATGCTGATTTAGTGTTTGTTGATGGTTTCATTCAATACTTCTCAACTCTCTTGTGATCTGAACAGGAGGGCGGTTGGTGACAAGAACACACCCCCTAGTGGCTATCTGACAATTAAAATAAACCTAATTGTAGTTCTAGCTGGTGGTACTCCACAAATTAGCTATTGGACTAATTGTTGGGTTAAATTAATTTCTTGAATGTTTTGTATCCCACGTATTACAACATCATATAAACGTTGATACTTTGTCTGAGCATAGGAACCCTATGCATTTGTTGGCATTCTACCTATAGCTATAGGTCTTAGTATATGCTCGTTGTCATCTATTACAACAAGCACTTTGGAAAATTCAGATAAGCATCTGCATAGGTAAATGAGTAGATTCATAAATAGTTGCAACGCTAGGGTTGAATCCTTAACAATTGCTTGGGATATATTTGCATCTATTTTAATTTTTGGTTTTGTGATTTCCATAGTTATAGCTATTTGTGTGCAGGAAATAGATTTTGGTGCCATTGGGATTATTAGAGTGTTGTGCAGTAAACAAAGTTTTGCTTGGTTGGCAGTATTAGAGTGTTGGGTGGTGTTAGTGTCAGTCTTGTTAGCCTATCCCCTGGATGAAATGTTCTTTTACTATGCTTGTCGAGAGTATCAAAATCAAATATTTTTATGTCACTAGGTTTACACAGCAAAATTTGGTCACTGTTTGGTCAATCTAGAGATGAGGTCAATCTTTTGGAAATCCATTCATGCTAGTCACTTATCACACTTTTATGGAGGTTTCATAATAAAAACATGTCAATCATCATCACCATTTCATTTATTCTCGGGTCATTCATTAGGTCGCTAGGGTTTCCAAGGTCCATCATTTTCATGAATAAAACCAACAGTGAATAGAGCATGACAAAGAGCTCTTGGGAATTGATTTGTGAATTTTCACACATTCATCATGTTCTCATGTTCAAAAATTTCCAGAAGGAGTTCTAGCACTCAGGAAAGTAAAAGGTAGCTCACGTTTTTAGTGGTAAAGGTAACTCTATTTTCATAAGTGAAAAATCAATTTTTAAAGGATGGTGGGTCCCATTTCTTTTTTAAAAAGAGAAATAACTTTCCCTATATAAACTAAAAATCCCCCAAACTTGTTCATTTACCTCCTATTTACTCTTGAGTATTGAGATATCCCATCTAAGAGAGAAAAAAATTTGGTTTCCTAGGAAAACTTGGCAAAAACTTTCAGGGATTGCGCTCAGGAACAAAGCGCTGCTCTCGGAGTAGAGGCGTTGCACTAAGGACAAAGTGCCTATAGACTCAAAACTCTCCCAAATTCCATTTTTTGGCTTGCAAGCTTAATTTTATTGACTTCTAAGCCAAGATACAAGTAATTAAACCATCATTATCCCTCATTTGCTTTTCCAAATTCATCTCATATAAATGATTCTTCAAATTAGGGTTTGTAGTGAAATTTTGCATGGGAAATGATAGGGTGAAAATGACCTTTTTTATTTTTGGTTTCTAAAACATGTAAAATGTTTTTATACACCTATGCATGTTTAATAACCCTTTTAACCATTTAACCCACCTCAAAACAAAGTCTTACCACTCAAAAATAAAAACCCTAGATCATTCCTAGAGGTTTTTGGGCATGTTTCATTACAAACTCTATTTTACCTCCTTGCAAACATATCACTCTTCCACTGTTTCTTCACTCATTTTCATTAGCTTCCAATTTTCATATCCACCTTTTTCAAACCTCCTCTATCATTTTGTCAAAATCCACCTTCACATCACTTCATTTCCATTCATACCTCACACTTTATTTTTTGTTGTTGTGCTGCTAGGATTTTTTGTCATCATGGAGGCAAAATCTTCACCAAAGAGAAAAAAACATCATAAGGGAGGGAATATTCTTAGATATGAGCCATCAAACTGCAATGCAATCAACTCCTATCCTTTCATCAAAAAATGCTTCGAGGATGTACATTTCTTGGAGTTTTGCAAAAGAGTGAGCGAGGTGGGGTTTCATGAACAGTTAACAGATTGGGTGGCAACTCAATTGAAAGGTGAAAATATTGTCATTGTTTGTGTTAAGTTTAGTTTTTTAGTGGCCTCCATCTCACTTGCAACAGGGTTTCCAAAAAATGGTGAATATTGGTTCAAAGGAATGAGCCTAGATCTTGAATACTACAAGCCTTTCTTAAAGACGTCATACAGAGAAAAAACATGCTCACCTTATACCTTTCATATATTTATTGGAGAAATATGCCCCTTTGATGAAGAGTGTCATGAGTTTCTTTACATGTGAAGGGAGATTCTCCAAGTTGTATGCTTATCATATTCACCTCCTGATGCATTTCACCTCTCAAAATCCACTCAACATGTGTAACTACCTATCTAGGAGCATTTCCAAAATGTTGGAAAAAATACAATTGAAGGAGAAAGAGCACTCCCCAAGCTTCTTTCATCATAGTCTAATCAAAAATATTTTCCTTCACCATCTTGTAGAGAAAGGTATGGCTTGGGAAGCATTTTTGGAAACAGCGTTGAAGTGACATGAAGCCAATGTAGCAGCTCAGTCTCCTAGTCTGCCAAAATAGAAAATAGAGGTGGGGTCCTCTAGAAAATCAGTGGAGAGAACTCAGCTACCTAAGCCTGAGGTGACTAAAGTGTACCATAGAGGACAAGGGCTTGTGTTTTCTTCTCATGGATAGAAAGGGACAACACCTTCTTCATGACAAAACACGGACTAACAAAAAAAGAGAAAGACACAATTGAGCATGAGTTTGAGCTAGTTGACTCAAAGGCTGACAATCAGACTTCAAGCATGCGATAGACGATCAGAGAAAAGGAATATCAAATCAAGGAGCTAACAATCAATATGGAAACAGAAAAATATGTCATATCATTCCTTGAACAGGAGAATAGTCAGCCCAAAGCAAAGGAATTGATCATGGAAAAAGAACAAGCCAAGTTATTGCAGCGGGTTGGCAAAGGCAAGGTGATCATAGAATCAAGCAAGCTTGAAGGATCAAAAGGTAAAGGAAAGAGGAAAATGACAAGAACAAGGGGCCAAAAGAAGGCATTGAAAGAAGAGCAAGATCACATTTTGTTGAATGAAGACCTTGACCTAGAGGATAGGGTTGCCCTTGAGGTCCATCAAGACAAGGAACATTGGATCAATAGGCTGAATGAACACTTGGAGAAGCTCCTTGAGAAGGAAAATAGGGATAATCATTTTCTCAGACATATGGCGCACCACTACCAAGCTCAAAACATGATCGCAAATGTCAAGGTAAAGCAGCTTGAAAACAAGCTCAAGGAATCCAGAAAAGACCAAAAGGCTGAGGGAAACTTGGAGATGCTTTCTGAAGCATCTATGAAGGTTTAACAAACATATTTTTACACCTTCCATCCAATTTTGAGCAAATTCTTAGCACTTTAATTGTTTTGAGAATTTTTGGTCTAAACTCAGAAAATCAATTGCTCCAGAAGCGCAGCACCTTGGCAGTGCGCTTTTTCCTCAAGCCTCCATTTGAGGAAAGGTATACACTTTTTGAAAGCTCTTTCCATCCTCTAAAAATCCATTTGCTCAAATTTTGCAGAGGTGGCTTAATTTTTGATAAAAATGCAAAAACGTGGCAAAAAATAGCATTTTGGACCCTTTTTTGACAGGCGCTATGCTCTTGGAGCGACCTTGGAACAATGGATTTTCGAAGGTCTTCCCACGGTCCAAATTCAGAAATTCAAACTGTTCTACAAACTTGACTTGAAGGGCTAGTTGACGATTCTCCCAGTTCTGCATTTTGACCCCTAGAAGGCACATGAAAATCAGCTCAATGTTGGTGTTGCACTTCTGCACTTTTCTGTGTTTTAACTTGTAAATTTCACTATGTAAAATTTCTAGTTTCTAGTTTGACTTAGTTAAAGTCAACATTCTCTATGTAATGGCACTATTTTTGAGGCTAGATGATGTAGGCATAAATAAATGTACATCATAGGTTGTTTTTTATGTTTATTAGGCCTCATAAAAGAAGCAAACTCCTAAACAAACTCTCCATGAAGTGTTTGCGTTTCACCTTCTCACTCTCACCTGTTGGTTGAGAGAAACTTGGAGTTAGTTCTTCCACCAAGGAATTTGACTTCTGAATGTGGGAAAGTGGTCTAGGAGAGTCTTTATGTATCATTTCTCTTTCAAAGATAATGGTTGAAATTTTTGTGAAGGAAGCTTGCATGTAATCATCTTTTCAGCTAATACAGAGACATGTTGCAACTATTTTCAAGGAACTCTATCCCAGTAAGTTCATGGTGCTTGTACTTCATTTTATTTGTTTTATAATGGTTTAAACATATTTATCTACATATATATCTTCTTTCTATGGATGCCATACAATGAAATATAAGGAATTCTTGTTTTTCAAGCTCTATTATATGGTTTTCATGGTTATGTTTATGTCTTCCTAAACTAATGAAATCATGTTTCATTATGCTCATTAGTTTCTTCTACACTTTCTCCTCTATACTACACTGACAATATTAAAAATACACCATGGCTCCTGATATCTAGCTCCTTCTTATATTAGCTCTTGCACTTTTATAGCCTAAACCTATTTGTGGCTCCAAACCCTAAGTTCAGCAAACCCTAAAACTCAAATTTTTACAAGCAAACAAGAAAATACACATATCTAGCCTAAAATTCATTTTCTTTAAATTCATACCACTAATAAGAGACTTAGAGAGGCCCCTCTCATGCTCAGTAGTGCTAGCTACTGAACTGAAGTGGTTTGAGGTTACCCTTCTCGATTTCCTTTTCAACCTAGGATATTGTAAGGACTAACACATTGAACCTTTACCATAAACACAGTTTGGGAATTTAGTTGCCAGTGGTTTGGCCACCACATTAAAATCAAACCAATAAGTGGGCAAGTATGAAGACAAAGAATATTACATTGTTTATTTCCACAGAGGATTTGTTTTGCTAAAATGGGTGGTGGCTAGACTGCATTGTTTATTTCCAATGAGGATTATATATTATTATTCGTTTGTTTATAGATTAATGTTTGTATATCTGACCAATTGATTTGAATTTTTGTTGAATACTTAATGGCAACTTGATATGTAGCTTTGATATATTGATACTCCCTCTTTGCAGTCTTCATATGGCTTTCCATCAAATCCTACATGAACCTAGACACTCAACAAATGGTGAAGGCAATATAAAGTTGACTATGATTCAAATAAATGAGACTACCAACAAATTGACTTTCAAGGAATCACAATATTTAGTTGTCTTAGCTTCTGATTGAAATGGAGTAGAATGAGGCTTACAGATAATCCATTTTAAATGTCTTCAGGATATCCAAAGCATACTTTGTCTAAGAAATGAAGATACTATCACCCAATTGCATAACTTTGATGCCAAGAAATAAATGCTAAGGATCTAAGTTAGTCATTTCAAATGTATCTTTCAAATGTGACTTTAGACTTAAATTGAATCACCATTAGTTCTAGCGATAATCAAATCATCCACATGAATCACAATTAATAGAACTACATCATTCACATGTAACCATAAATATTGTGATCTATGTTAGGATACCTCAAACCAATTTGTAGAAAAAAATTACTAATCTTATGATTTCATATAATAGGTGCTTGTAATCATTAATAGGATGCATGCCATGGGAAACTATGCAATATAATTCTTGAGATAGTTCACCATTTGCTGCAAATATTGTAGGTCAAGGTTGATCTTTCGTGGTGGCCAAATAACAATGGTTGAAAACTGAATTGAATCAATGCTTAGTCCATCGTGGTTCACACAAAAATCCAAGATAATCAAGCTTCTTCTACCCAAATGCACACTTCTTCATGTTCACAAATAACTTGTCATGTGTTGCAAACACATGGTTTATTCATCCTAGGTCCGGCTAAAAGGTAATATGTCTAAGTATGAAATTATAGTTGAGTAAAGATGTGGTTGTAGAACTTTGTTCATCATCTCATGAATGTTGCAAGGCCATAATTGGTAACACTTAATGATATCAAGCAAAGTCTTTTGGTAGAAATCACATAAGAGAAATTTTTTGCCGATGCGTTTCTAACCAACAAGTGTGGTTTGTGCAAGCAATCCTTGCCACATCTTAAACGATGTCTTTCACATATCCTTAGGTAAAATTACTAATCAATTACATATATTAAGTTAAATTTCACACTTTTTGTGCCTCTTTAGACAACGTGTGTGTGATAGGGAGTTAATGCACCAAAAAATTTGATTAGATTGCATATCTCAGCCTTTCTAAGCTGCATTTCACACTTTTTGTGCATGTCACATGTTTTTCCATTTAGATACTTGTTGGAGAGATATGCACCATTTATGAAGGTTGTCATGAAGTTCTTCACATGTGAGGTCATATTTTCTAGGCTATATCAACACCACATAACATTGCTCATGCACTTTACAGTTGCCAAGTCTCTAAATTTGTCCAACTACTTGCATAAGAACCTAACCAAAATGTTTGAAAGGGTGCAATTGAAAGGCAAAGTGCATTATCCCAGCCTCTTTCACCCTAGCCTAATAAAGGTTATAGTACTCCATCAGTTCAAAGAGAATAACGTGACATGGGACACCTTCATTGAGACAGCCTTGAAAACGCATATAACTACTTCACCAAGCTAGCACCAAACCATGTCAGTACAATCCATGGGGGTGGGGTCATCCAGAAAACATGATGAGGTTTCCAAGGCACCTAGGCCTGAGGTGAGAAAGACATATCAGAGAGGTATAAGCCTTGTGTTTTCTCCTCAAATTAAGGGGCCAATGCTACTACATCAGCAGAACAGGGATCACCGTCACATCATGAGGCTTCTTTGCATGATGAGGAGCCCATTGAGCATGAATTTGACCTAGTTGACTTGGAGGCACATGATGAGCATCAAACCCAACAAAAATTCATAAAAGAGCAGGATTCTCAGATCATGGAGCTCAAGGACAATTTGGAAAGGGCCGAATTCATCATTTCATTCCTTTAGCAAGAAAACAATCAACATAAGGCAAAACAACTAGTCATGGAGAAAGAGTAATTCAAAGCCAAGAAACAAGATATGAAAGGCAAAGCAGTGGTAGACCATGAGGAAACTGAGCAGCATGAAGGACATGTGGCAAGGAAGAGACCAAGGACAATGGGTCTTAGGAAGGCACTTCATAGGGAAGGAGAACAAAATCCACCAATGGAAGCATTGACCTTTGAAGAGAGGATTGCATGGAAATAAATGACGAGAGGGAGTTTTGGCTTCAAAAATCCAATTGCAACCTTGAGAAGCTCCTTGACAAGGCCATCAGGGATAAAATGTTGCAAAATAAAATGGCCATCCATTATTACACAAGGAATTAGGTTGCCAATGTCAAAATCAAGCAGTTGAAAGAAAAACTCAAGGAAACCTTAATCATCCAAGAGGAGAAGGGTAAGTTATCTTTTCTTGCTGATGCATCCATGATTGAATAAAATACATCATCATGCATCTCTAGACAAATTTTGGGAGGATTTGGAGAAAATTTTGTGTTTTGGTGCATACATGCAATGTTTTGGCAATTGTTTATCTAGGAGCACAGCGAGCTCACGTTGTGCTTCTTTCTCAGAGATCCAAATGATAGAAACTCAAAATTTTTGGAAATATTATGACCCCCTCTCAAAACCGTTTTTCCACTTTCTTTGTATGGGGCTCGTTTTTTTAGAAAATTGCAAAAAAGAGGCCAAAAATTACCATTTTGCGCCTCTTTTTCCATTTTGTTGCGCACCTCGAGACACCTTGGGAGAATGGCCATATCTCAGCCAAAAATGGGTCATTTTGAGTGCACAAATACTCCAAAGACATATACACTCTCCCATATTTCTAAAAAGGCTTCAGATCTTGATTTGGACTTCATAAAGACACTCAAAAATGGCCTCTAACAGCTCATTGCACACTTGGAAATTTCTGAGATTTTTGTAAAATTTTCACTATGTAATTTTTTGTAATTCCTAGTTTGACTTTGGTAAAATTGAAAAGGGTGAAGTAGATGAATGTGCGGGGTAAAGATAAATGTAAATAATGGGTGGTTAGTCTTTGTAAGATTTTTGGATGTAAATTTGACCTCATTTATGAGATAGGTTGGAGTCAAAGTTAATTGTAGAAGTTGTTTTTAATTTCCCTAGACATTAGGGTTTGGTTAGAACACCTCATGGAACAGTTCCTAGAGTCATGGATTTGACCCCTGAGAGTGGGGAGATGTTGTTCTGGTATTTATGTATCAATTTCTTAGTGATAGAACATGTTGGATTTCAAAGGAGAGAACTATTGTAGCTTGTACTTGGACATTTTCTAGAAATCAAAGGACACAATTTGCAACTATTATCTAGGAATTCATGTTCAATAAGTTTGTGATGTTATTTTTTCTATATTATAGCTTTATATGAAATATATTCATCTTTTATTTCCATTCATCAATTCTTCAATGGTTTTCCTTACAATTTATAAACAAAATTCTTTGCATGAAGCTTTGTTTTGATGGAAAAATAATTATGTGTTGCTTTCTTTCTTGCTTAATGAATTCATGTTTCATGCTCATTAATGCATTCTAAACACTACACTACACCGAAAAACCCTAATATCCATCACAAAAGTAATGCTACCTTGCTCCTTTATATCTTTGTTGTTATAACCCTTTGATCCCCTGACCTAGTTACCTGGTTTTTCTCCCTCATCCAGCATGAAAACCTTAAATTTTCCAAAACCCACCTAAGCCTAGCTATCTAACATAAAATAATTTACATTCTAGTCATCTCTTGATTGTGATTTCATAGAGAGAGCCCTCTCTTGCTTGGTATGGCTAGCTACCAAACTAAAATCTTGGTTTGTGGTTACTTTCGTCGATCTCCTCATCACCCTGGGACATTGTGGAGGATAACAAAGGGCATGACAACTAGGGAGTGCCAAGATGTTCTAGTGAATGTAAGGTTCCAAAGTCATGGAAAAATGTAATGCTATTTGTGAGGTCATGACTACTAAGGTGTGTTAGGGAATTCTAGGGCATGCTAAAATGTGCCAAATAGTACGAAGACATGTCAAACAAGCTAATATGTGTCGAGTGCTAAGGCATGCCATGATATACAAGGGTGTGACAATGCATGCCAAGGACTGTCAAGGCAACAAAATGGAGGAACAAATTAAACTACAAGGAAATGAGCACATAATAGGGTTAATAAGTCATCAATTTACCTTTTCCATGAGGGGAATGCTAGGCACACCAACACTAGGTTCCAATAGGTGCCAAGAGCCAAGTCTCAATGCATTGTAAGTGCCACATCTTCCTCTGTTTCTTCTCATCTAGTTTCCAATAATTGATCTCAAATAACTTTAATATTAAACCATGCCAAAGCATACCTAGTCATCTCAATGCATGCCAAACATGATAAGACTTTCCAAGTGTGAATGTGCGTTAGGGAGTGTGATGCATGTTATGAAGTGGCAGAGCATATTGAAGAGTCCTAAGATGTGCTAGAGAGTGGCAATGCATGCTCAGGAGTGTTAGGGAGTACTAGAAAAACACAAGGGAGCACTATAAATGCATGGAAGTGAATGGATATAAGGGTGTGTTGACGAGTGTCAATGAGTGCTAGTTGTCATGCCAAGGAGGGAGTGACAAGGTATGCTAAGAACAGGTAAGGCAAGACAGTGAATATCAGGGAATGTCAAGAAGTGCTAGAGTGTGCCAGGTAGTTTTGGGGTGTGCTAACATGTGCCAAATAGTGTCAGGGCATGGCAGGAGCTCAGACATTCTAGGATGTGCAGGGTGATAGAGTATGCCAATATGTGTCAAGGATTTTCAAGGCAACAAAAGGAATAACCAAGCTAAAATGAAAGGAAATGAACACATAACAGGGTTAATAAGTCGAGACTTTATCTTTTCAAAAGACGCATGTGAGGCACACTAATAATATGTTCCAATACATGCCAAGTGTCAATGTGTGCCAAGTGTTAATGTTTGTCAATGCAATATTATGCCAAGGTGTTCCAGGGCATGCTAGGGACTACAAGGCATGCCAACACATGATAGGGGAGTGTTATGCTATACTAGGGCATGCCAACATGTGCTTGGGCGTCCTACTCATGGCAATATGTTCTATGTAAAAATATGTTCCAAGACATGCGAGGTGTCAAGCAATGTTAGTGTACTGTTCCAGAGCATGTTAAGGTGTGCCATGGGTGTTTAGGAGTGCTCTGTCTCTCTCATTAATAGAATTGACAGAGCTTGATTATGTATTAAATAATATAGTTCCTACACACACTAGTGGAACTTTATTTAAAGGAAATTTTCTAGATAATAAACCTAATAGAGATGAATCATGTGTTGACTCATAGGAAAACTATATTCTTATGACATGAGGGAAATGATACACATTAATTACCTCTTAACAAATTGAATAACTATTATAAACACTATGAACTTGGACACATAATGAAAAGGACTCCACAACAATGGTATTAAATTGTTACCTTTTGAAAAAAAATATAGTAACAGGTACATAGCATCATCAAAAACTCATTGGAATGATCAAATATGATGAACATTTTTTTATCGTCACTGAAAGTAACCAAAAAGATCATTGGTGAGAGTCAATAAAAGATCATCACTAGAACTTTCACCAAAGAGAGAATTAGTGATGAGCCTTTAATGACCCTCACCAAAAGTGTCACCGAAGAGAGAATTAGTGACGGGCCTTTAACGACCCTCATTAAAAATGCCATTGAAAATGGCTTTGGTGGCAAACCTTAAAGGACCATCACTATATAAACTTACAACAATGATTTTTTAAACACCGTCACCATATGCAGCATTGGTGACAGACCTTAAAGGTCCATCATAGGCATGAAGCATCATCAAAAACTCATTCGAATAATCTATGATGACAAAAAGTTATTGACCCTCATCAAAAGTAACCAAAAAGACCATTGGTGATGGTCAATAAAAGATCATCACTAGAAGTGTCACCGAGAGAGAATTAGTGTTCAACCTTTAACGACCCTAACCAAAAGTGTCACCAAAGAGAGAATTAGTGACGGGCCTCTAACGGCCCTCACCAAAAGTGTCATTGAAAATGGCTTTGGTGACAAACCTTAAAGGACCATCACTATGTTGGCCCTCGTTTTTTATCAATTTTTTCTTAATTAAATACATTTAATTTCAATGTTATCCATCCATTTACCATTCATATACACCCTATTTTGACCAATTTATGCATATCCATGAATATAAATTAAGTTTTACAATTTTTAGATGTTTTTACAAAAATGGATTTTAAATGCATTTTTGGACAGGACTAAAAATTCTCGTAATGGCTTCATTTTTGTCATACTTGCAGGACACCTAGGCATGAACTGAGCACATTTCTAGAAAGATTGGGAACTAAGAATGGACGTATACCTTCATTCAAACCGAGCTTAAACAGGCCCAGTCAAAGCTGGTCAAACAAGACTAGTCATTCAAGAAATCCTAAGGAAATAGGCCAAATTTAGGATTTTATGGGATTTTCCAGATTTTAAGTGATTGGATGGGTGAGCTTGACCTGAATAGATAGGATAAGGATAGACATAGCTGTTAGAGACATTTTAGTTAAGTTTGTTTCATATTTCTCTATTTAAGCCAAGAACATTGAAGGCATGAACATGTAGAATTTGAACTTCATTTTGAGAATTATAAACATTGTGAGTTAACCAAAGATACTAGTTCCATCTTATTTTATGTTGTTTTATATGGTGAATGCTTGATTGAGCTTCAGTAGATGAGAAGTACTTTTAGTGTGCGAGGTAAGGGTGGAGGGCCCCCATACCGAGCTAAGTGCACTTTCTGGTTAATTTAGTTGCAATTTCTTGAACTAGTTTTCATTCATGATTAATCAGTTAATTAGATGTATGATAATTTGTTATGATTGTTGATGAATCTTAATCTTAACTCTAATCTGCATATGAAGCGTCAAATTAGTGTTTAAGTTAAATTTTCCTTCTATTTAATCAAGGATTAGAAACTAGAATTCATCTTTCTTGCTTTTAAATGATTTTACGAATTTCCAGTTCTCTAACATTGGCATTAATGATGAATAAATTTATAATGAAGAACATCAAGAACCTCCTTATTTAGGAGTCTCTTCTATTATTCTTTATGCATCTTGAGCTATTTTTCATTAGTGGTTTTTTATTTCTGTTCGTGAAGTAGTATTGTAAAACAAGGTCAATCTAGTTCTCCTAAGTTAGGAGCCACTTCTACTACTTATTACATATTTAATTAGAAATTACTTAGTAAAACTTCATATTTGTAATATGCACTTCTAATTTAGGTTATAATTGCATTTCCTTCAATTTCCATAACTTGTCTTCTAAAGATGATTATAGTTGATATCCATATATTTTGGACATGGTTCTAAGTTCTACAAATCGAGATTGATATTTAAAATAATTATGTCAATTTACTCAATAAATTGACCCAACATTTTGGTGCCGTTTCCGAAGAAACATTCATCAACATAGTCAATTAGAGAATTAAAAAAAAACACAACAAAAACAACAAAAATTTATTTTTTCTTTTAGTTATGTTTCTTTATGCCTAGAAATAGAAACCAGATGGGTAGACCCCCAAAACAAAACCCCCAACCACTAATAAAAACTCACTAACTACAAAATCCATATGCAAAACAAAGATCTACAAAATATGATGTTAAAGAAGTCATTTAGAAAATGAGGGTATGCCACCACAAGGATATTCTAAACCCTTGTCCATAATTTAGAATGGTCACTAGGGATGAATCTTCATTTCAAAATATAGAAGAGCAAAAAAGTATCCATCAATAGGATCCACAAGAAGAGATCCTAGGAGATAAATGAATTATCGATCACATGAAATGAAGTTCAAACAATAGAGATAGAAATTAAAAAATTTATAGTAGATCCCTTGTGCATTCTTGATTTTGAACAAGTTCCATAGGAAAAAATTTGTGTTATGATAGTTGAGAAAAATCAAAAACTTAAAGATCACATTAAAACTTGGATTCAACTAGTCATTAGGCTACAATACCACTCCAGTTTTCAACATCCTTTAGCTTCAAATCTTAATGACAACTAATTTTTTAAGTCCAAGTATTCATTAAGGTATATTTTTCAAACTTGGATGTGAGTCTACTTTTGATCTTGTTACGCAAATGTATTCATTGGAAATTCTCTTATACTTGAGAGAATGAATTATTTTCCTACAATAGAATAGGATAGAATAGAATAAATAAATAAGTAGAATGAGCTCACAATAAGACTTCCATAATAATTTTGTTTCAAGCTCTCATAAATAATTCTTCAAATCATTGTTCAATACTCATTTGAAAGGATTTTATGGCAAAATGTAGTAAATAATATCTTCAAAACTAGTTTTTAAACCTATTTTTCAATTTGGATCACAAATGAAAAACACAAGGTAAAAATAAACACTAGATCTCAAGAGAAATTTTGAGGATAGAGTAATTAAAAACTATATTTTAGACATCTAATGGAAACATTTTTACCTGATATTCATAGGGAAGATATCTCTTGAAATATATCTTCCAAATCAATTTGAATCACTTCAATCAGGTATCATATGAAAATATTATTTTTGAAATACTAACTGCTTCTCGAAAAAATCTGCATGGTGACAACTCTAGGTCTTGACTGTTCATTGGCATAATTGACATATAAAATCATATTATTTTCAAAACATGCTTTTATGGGTGATAGATATTCAAGTCTAGACAAATACAAAAATTTAATCATCCCATTTTGATGTCAAATGAAAATGGTATGCTACATTTAGTGACTGCATGTCTTCAAATCAACACAGTAAAACTCTGCCTTCTAGGTCTGTTCATCAACAATTTTGTGATAACAAAAATACGGATTTTAAAAATATTTTTTTACTGGATGTAAAAAAATTAATATAATTTAATCTCCAAGTTGAATCACATCGATCCAATATTTAACGAAAACATTACACTCCAAATACTGATTGTTGGTCTAGTCGAAAATTCACAAGCAACTCTATCAAACAGGGTACGCTTCATCATTTTTCGCATATCATTTAAAATAATTTCGAAAACTTGTTTATAATGGAATTAGCCATATGAATTCACTTCAAATTATCTTTGGAATCACTCTAATTTGGCATAAAACAAATATTTTGTGAACAAAACACCGCTAGGCGGTCTATGCTGGCCACCATTCCTCAAAGTGTAAACGAATGCATTTTCTTTGTATATCATCTTTAGACTTGTTTTATAAGAAATGCTTGTAATTATTTTACATATTTCTTGGAAGAATAGAGACTATACACCTCTCTTCCTCCATCACCTAATATTGTGTTGCGGGCAAATGCTATGTTTTTGCAGGTCATAAGAAGAATTAAAGAGTGAACTCCATGGATGAAGGAATTTTTAAAGCCAATTTTAAAAAAAGTCATATTTCAAAATATGAATAAAAATGTTCAAATTAAAGCAAAGTGAAAATTCCCCTGATGTTGAGTTCATTCAAAGAAACTCAAAACCATGTAGTTTGTATCTAGAGCAGTCAAGGAATAAGTTGGAGAAGGAATGCTTAAAGCAATCTGAAACCATGATTCCTGACCAAGAGCTCAAAGATGTGCCCTTTATGTCCTTCAAGAAGTTCATATATAGCCTTGTACCCTTCGTCAGGATACCAAACAATAGGGCTACGGAACCGACAACCTAACCAATAAGGACCTTCTCTTAAGATGAGATTGCTATAAGTGACAAAGCGTTCTGCAGCCAATTTAAAATTTTAATAATTAGATGGCTCTCTATTATGTAAATTGCTATTGGAAACTATCCACCTGAACTTGGCTGTAGCCAAGGAGCTTTCCCGAATGGAGAGGAAGTATTCTACTCCCTTCTGGACAATTTCTTTCCAAATAGGTCCCAAAATTTTGATTACTCCTTCCTTTTTCATCAAACTTTTGTGACTGGCCAGCATTTGTAATCGTCTTTTGATTCACCTCTGAACCAAAGGTCCAATCCATTTTCCTGCCTCTGGAATGTGTTATGAGCCTTGAACCATTTCAGTTGATTGATAGCGAATGAAATAAAAGCCTGGAATTGCACATCCCCCACAAAAGGACGGGGTTCTTTTCGACTTCTTCCTCTACTACAAAATTATGTAAATAAAATTCACACAGCAATCTTTGGACTTTTAGCCCATGTTGTTTGCAACAGTTTATGAAATCCTCAATTGCTTTTAATTCTATAGGTTTTCCAGCCCTGACGGCTTCGATTTTCAGCTGCAAGTATCTTTCTAGCAAAAATAAGGCATAATTGTTGGCAGTTGATCTGCATGCCAAGACATCAATGTACAGTGAGCAAATAGTATCTATTTGACTCATAACCTTCTCTAATATAAGGCTTTATTTTCTCAACTCCTTCCTCAGCCTTTCAGTATTTATCGAAGGTCTCACTTTTTGATGTATTCATGTCTCAAAGTTGCCTCTGTAATTATTGGTAGTTTTGCTAGGAGACAGTTTCCATCTCAAGCCGTTCTATCGTAAGTCGAGCCTGGGTTAAAGTTGCTTGAAGATTCACTATACTGGGGTTATTGCTCATCATGGTATCTTTGGCTTAGGTATTTGTCTATGTACTCCTGCTATGAGAATGGATGTTTATTGTCTGTGTTTCTTTGCTGTAGGAGGCCCAAGCCTCTATCTGGGTTGATGTGTTGTAGGAGGGTACCACCTCCATCTTGTTAGTGCCTGTTGAAATTTGGTACCTGAGGACAGGTGGTTCCCTTAGGCTTTGATCTTTGGCCTAGGGAAAAGTGTCCAAAAGATTTTAATTTTTCTCCTAAAGTGACTTTATAATTTTTATAAAGTTAAAATCTAATTTAAAAGTGACTTTAAGTGATAAAGTTACTAAGTCTAATTTTAAAGTGACTTTTATAAAGTCAATGAAAAATTAGAAAGGAAAAGTGACTTTGGAAATAAATGACTAAGTGGGTCTTTATTAAAGTGGGGTGAATTAAAAAATAGAAAGTGAGATTTAAATGTGCATTTAATCTCAGCCATTGATCTAAATCTATCTCATCCATTGGATTTAGGGATCACCCAAAAGTCATTTAGGGTTGGGTTAAAGGAGGAAAAGGAGGAAAAGATCATTCATTCTTTCATGAGCAGATTGGGAGAAGGAGTGCAAGAGAGCAAGGGAGATTTCTGGACAGGAAGGAGAAAGAGGCAGCAGTTTGGCACAGATACCAGGCAGCTCTTCAGCAAATCAGAACAGCAGAAAGAACAAGCATACAGCTGAAAGAACCAGCGATAAAAGGTAGATTTTTGCTGAGCAAACAGTAAAAGGCAGATTTGTTTTTGCACAGAAATCGAGGTAGCTGATTTTATGCACAAAAACCGAGGTCCGTACAGCCTGTCCGTACCGTCCGTACAGCATGTCCGTACCATCCATACAACCATCCGTACCGTACCGTCTGTACGGCCATCCGTACCGTCCGTACAATTACCGTGCAACATTGTGTTGCTGTTTGGAAATTTCCAGTGGGATGTGAGGCTCAGAAATCGAGATAAGTTGGAAATTTGTTTGCTGATTTTTGCTGATTTTCGCTGAAATTTTGTCACTGTAAAAAGGCATTTTCCATAAATAAAGAAGATCTAACTGGTTTTCCCCAAGAGTTGTAGGGGGTTTTTCCAGGGTCACGTTGACCAAAAATATCAGTGTTTTAATGTGTTTTAATGGCTGTTTATTATTGATGATTTTTATTTCTGCAATTTCCAGCATTCTATAAATTTTTCAGAATTTGTGTTTTTAGCAAATTTATTTTTTCCAGCCTATTGAATGTATGTTTATGGGAAAGGGCATTTAACCACATGGGAGAAATAAGGAGAAACTGAAAACCGGGGTGGGAAAACAGAAATTTTTGCATTGCCTGGATCTACCTCAGGCTAAAGGAAGGCAGGTTTAGGGTAACATCAAACCATGCTTAACTTGGTAGCTAGCCCTACCAGGTCGGGAGAGGGCTCTCTCCTTGTCAATCTCAATTAGGGTATTGGAAATTAGGGCTTGAGATGACTGAATTTAATGTACATTTTAGACTATGTATAGTAGCTCAAAGGATTTGATTGAATTTGTTTTGGGTCGAAAACAGCGAGAGAAAGGGTGATTGGACTATGGAATCGATGTCAGTTTCTGCCAGCAAACCTGGGGAAAATTAAGTGCCATGTTCAGCCAAGTGAAGATTTTAAATGTGAGAAGTATGAGGGAGAAAGCTCGTTGCCCTACAAGCATCAGACAAAGGATGAATCTGCAACAACAACTTTAGATGAAAGAGAATCACGAGATTGCTCAACAAAGCATCTAGCTAGGGATGAATTCTGCTAAGACAACCATTACAACTAACAACAAAATCATCATGAAAGGAGCATCATTACGGATGAATTCCTAACATATCACTTAGATAATGTTGTAACAAGGCAGAAAAAACATAATGTGTAAATGAATTACAGGAAAAACATACTAAACATCAGCAGCATGATGAATCCCAAATCCAAAGGGCAAAAGATTGCTTTATTAAAATGATATTCAGCAAAAAATTACAGAATGCCAAGCAGCCTCTCTACTGCCAAAATCGAACCTATACACTATGAAATTCATAAAATATATACATTTTCTCATCCTTGTACTAAGGGAATTGCGCTCAACCATTTTCTTCAAAATAGAATCAGTTACATAAAACTTGGTCCAAATTTCTGAAAATAGGTGTTGAAGATGAACTCGTATATCCTAAACCATAGCACATGTTATAAAACTGAAAGAGGTTTTTGTAGATAAGGTCACACTGGAGAAAAAAATCTCTCAAATTTTGGAAATTCATTTCCAGTTTCTCGTAATCTGCGCCACAAAATCATCTCTAAAACAAAAAATCATTAAAAAATTAAATCTGTGAAAATGAGCTGTAAAGATCTAGTCACATATCCAAATTCTTGACACCTGTGAATAAACTGAAAGAGTTTTTTTTTTATATGGCTCGTGGTTAACAAAAACCTCCTTGGGTTTTTCAAAATTACTTTCCATCTGTTGTAAAATGGGACCATACTAAAATGACTAAAACAGTAAAATAAATGAAAAGTTTTCTTTGTTTTTATGTAGGCTCCAAATATCACTACATATATTCCACATAGTAGCACTTGTACATAAACTGAAGGAGGTTTTTGTTATTTGGTATGTGATGGACAAAAACCTCTTTCACTTTTGAAAAATTTCTTACCATTATTTCAGAAACCGATATTGTAGTAAACTTTTCGTTGTGTGCAGCGACTGACCTCAAAACATGCATTACCAAGAATCACTCATTCATTTCAATCATATCTTTTGATCCAGAAATCGGTTACGAGAGTGTGATATACCATTGGAAATATATTTCTGAGCTTCTTCTAATTGAAATACTTAGGATATTATTTTCACTAAAGATCATGTTCAAAACATCTCTGGAAACCAAACATAGTAAGAGCCCATTTTGATCCTTGGTGACAGGCTGCGAAGACTAGAACTAACACATCTGAATAGTGAAGTCATGAGAAGATATAGCCTTTGTTTGGGTAGCTGCTTTTGCAAAAATTGCATGTTGTTCCCTAACAAGTTCTATGGGTAAGGGATCAGTTTGAGTCCCCATAGCGTTTGTTTCATGTAATTCAGTTTGGATGGCTGCGTTTATTGTTTCTGGGGTTTTATCTGGAACCTTCCCCCCTGATATTTTTCTTATCTTTTGCCTCAACCTCTTTACTAACTTCTGCAGCCTCTATTGTTCCTTCCTAAGCTTTTTAATTTTGTTTTTCTGCTTTTTAGGAGGAACAATTGTTCTACTAATCGGTTATGCTCCTAATGAGCTTGGTTGCTCATCTTGGTCTTGTTCTAAAAGAACTGTGTCCACTCCTTGGTTTGTTCATGTTTCTCCTGTTTGGCCTACATTCTCTATATCCAGGCCATCCTGAATGGGTTCTTCTAGGGGCATATCACCAAGTTGGTTTACCTCTTCCTGAGTGGTCTCTGCCCTTCTTTCTGCTTCACAACTTATGTTTTCTGATATAATTCTATCAGAGTTCTCTGTCGATTGGGTTGCTCCAATGTTCAAGTCATTCATATTGGCCAAAATCTAGGCCAATTCGATATCATGTAGTAAATCACCTTGGGGGATTGATGTTGAGGGGATTTCTGATTCATATCTTTCCTCTTCTTCAGAATGCTTTGATTCTTCCTCATGTTCTGACTCAGGGTCCTCCTAGCCTTCTATCTGTAATTGTTGTTCACTTCCTATGCTAGACAATTCTATGGGCTGGCTGATAATGCCCTGGGGGTTTTTGGCTACTTCTAAGTTTTTCCTCACCCTAGCGGAATGTTTGTGCTTTTGGGGAGTGTTTTCTGAAAGGGTAGTTCTTTTCCTTTTCAAGCAGGGTTAGGCACAGGCAGAGCTAGGCCCCCTTCAATGGCAAATACTAATTCCTCCCACCTTCATTGCTACTGGGCGAGGTTGTAACTTACTATCAGCCTAATCAAGTAGTGGTGGCTCATGACTGTTTCTACATGCCAAGATTTAGTTATGCTTCGAGTGGTGTCATGCAATAGGAAATTCAAATACACAGGCAAATTCACAGAACAATTTTGTTTTAGAACAACTAGGAGTTTAAGTTGACACGACCTTATCACATCTTTTTGCCTGTCACATGTGATGTAGTTCTGGATGAATTTGACTAGTTTTTCCCACGGTTCTCCAAGGGATGATGGTCGAACTCCTTTGCCTTTGATGACCAGGTCCTGCCCCTCATCCTTAATGACTGTCATGGCATCCTACAACTTCAATCTTTTGTTAGCCCACATAGGTCATTCTACTGATAATCTGGACACATCAACTATTACCACATCTGTCACTATGATTTGCCTTCCTCTTATTATAGATTGTTCGGTCTGTAAATTCTGTAGGAATTCAATAGCAATTGCTTCGTTGGGTTGTTGAAACCGTGTGAAATATGTTATCCATCCAGCTCTCGTGAGAATTTCTCTGGCTACATCATAAATAGCTAGTATTAGTGGTTCCCTATGCACTGTTCTTCCACCCATACTGCCTGGATTCTACAAACAGTTAGTATAGCAGAGATATCACAGCAATAGACAAAGCCAAGCTATGGAACAGCAAGTTGTTATAATGGTTATTTTGGTTGATACTTTTACAAGCATGAATACTGCTAACTTGGAACTTACTATTGTACAACTTACTCTATAATTATGGAATGTTGTATTGCCCTACACAATCGAATAAAGGACTGGCACGCATACATAAATACACTAGAGGTTTCTCCTCTCCCCCCTTTAAAATGATAGGTCACCTTCCACTGAATGAGTGAAGAAATGACATGCTGGCAGCGAAGTACAGGGGTGATAAAAGTCGCAAGCTACACATATTAATGGTAAGATTGCAAAATATATCGGGGTGTTGAAACCAATACATATAATGAAAATTATCAATAAGTGTGGAGATGTTGTGAGATGATTCGAAAAGGAAAAAGGACATTGGGCGCCGAAAAGATACTTTTCCATCATCATTCCACTTAAACTACTATGATTGATTTTTAAAAGATATCGCATGCATATATGTTCAAAAATAGATTGAGAACACAATCTCTCTGTAGTAAAGGTAAAAATGAAAAAAAGGTATTTATAATAACTATTGATGTTAGAAATAAGACTCTAATACCATCAGCAGTACTTCTGTTGCCCGCGGGTGTTTATAACCTCAACAGAGTTGCTTTTTCACCTTTTGGAACCATGATCCTCTATGTATAATTAGGAAAGTGCATTATGATATTAGAGTGGAGACCAATGTACTGGCTTGGTAACCAGATGAATATATTGTCATTCACTGGGAAGGAGCGAAAGGTGGGAAGGTCAGCTCGTGATGAGACCTCCTATTCCAAGGACTTCATTTTTCTGATGCATCCATTGGATCATATCCCTAGTGTGATGGCCATAGTGGGACTGCCACTCTGCTACTTCCTTATGATCATGGTAGGCTGGCTCATGATGAGAACCCCTATCCTCAATCTGAAAAGTCATAGAATTGTTAGTAAACATATGTATTATTATTATTATTATTATTATAGACAGCACTTCCTATTTATATATAGAGGGTGACTCAACACTCCTTAAGAGTAGGAATGGTGGAAGAAGTCTGAACATATCAATAGAAAAAAAATATGCCCCTAACCTTATTTGATAATAATGAACAGAGAGAATTATAGGGGTTAGGGAAGAACCAGCATGGTACGAATAATCAATCAATTTGATTTATATTAAGAATAAGGATAGTGAAGTGATATAGATGGTTGTGTCCTTCCTTTTCCGATCAATACAAAGCATTCTCATTAAAGATGATAATATTCGATTTTCTTGTTTCAGTAAACTTCAAATTTTGTATCCTTCCATATATATATTTGTATACTTGCCCTATAGAAGATCATAAAGATTGAAATGATATTCATAGAGTGCTTATTTCCTAAAGAAATCCTCACACAAAGAGTGATGTTCCTTATAGGGAACAATGAGAAAAGACACACAAAAAGGTGTTGTTTCTTAGAGGGAACAACAGCTAAAAAACTACACGCATATGGTGTTTTTCCCTATATGGAACAACAAAAGGGTATATACACAAAAGTGTTGTCCCTTAGAGGAAACAATAATGGAAAAAAAGAAAAATTGCACACTGAAACTGTTGTTCCTTAGAGGGAACAACAGCTGTTCCCTATAGGGAACAACAAGAAAAGTACATGCTGAAAAAATCGTTGTTCCTTAGAGGATAGCGCGGTTGTTCCTTAGAGGGAACAACAGTTGTTCTTTCGAGGGAACAATAGCTGTTCCTTATGAGGAACAACAAAAATAAAGAAAAAATGGACGCAAAATTGTTGTTCCTTAGAGGGAAGAACAATTATTCCTTAGAGGGAACATCATGTATTCCTTAGAAGGAACAACAACTATCCCTTACATGGAACAATGAAGAAACAAATACACACAGAATTGTTGTTCCTTAGAGGGAACAATAACTGTTCCTTAGAGGGAATAGTAGCTGTTCCTTAAATGGAAAGGCAGTTGTTCCTAAGAGGGAACAACGAGAAAAGAAAGACATGAAACTGTTGTTCCTCAAAGGGAACAACAATTGTTCCTTAGAGGGAACAACAGTTGTTCCTTAAAAGGAACAACGAAAAAATAAATCCAAACGAAATTGTTGTTCCTTAGACGGAACAGCAGCTGTTCCTTAGAGGGAACAGTAGTTGTTCCTTAATCGGAACAGCGAAAAAAAAATACGGAGGAACTGTTGTTCCTTAGAGGGAATGGAAACTGTTCCTTAGAAGGGACATCAACTGTTCCTTAAAGGGAACAATAAAAAACAAATGCACACGAAACTGTTGTTCCTTAGAGGGGACAACAGTTGTTCCTTAGAGGGAACAACAACAGTTCCTTAAAGGGAACACCAAAAATCAAATGCACATGAAACTGATGTTCCTTAGAGGGAACAACAACTGTTCCTTAGAGGGAATAGTAATTGTTCCTTAAAGGGAACGTCAAAAAGCAAATGTACACGAAATTGTTGTTCCTTAGAGGGAAGGGTAGTTGCTCCTTAGAGGGAACAACAAAAAGCAAATGCACATGAAACTGATCTTCCTTAGAGGGAACGACAGTTGTTCCTTAGAGGGAACAACAACTGTTCCTTAAAGAGAACAACACGAAAACAAATATAAAAGGAACTTCTATTCCTTAGAGGGAATGACAGATGTTCCTTAGAGGGAACAACAACTTTTCCTTAAAGGGAATAGCACAAAAACAATTATACAGGGAACTGTTGTTCCTTAGAGGGAACGACAGTTGTTCCTTAGAGAGAACAACAACTATTCCTTAAATATAACAGCACGAAAACAAATATACAGGGAACTAATGTTCCTTAGAGGGGATGGTAGTTGTTCCTTAGAGGGAACAACAACTGTTCCTTAAAGGGAACAAAACGAAAATATGTACACAAAATTGATGTTCTTTAGAGGGAACGACAGTTGTTCTTTGGAGGGAACAACAACTGTTCCTTAAAGGGAACAGCAAGAAGAAAATCCATATGAACATTTTTGTTCTTTAGAAGGGACAACAATTGTTCCTTAACGGGAACAACATTTGTTCCTTAGAGGGAACAACAAAGGAAAAGTACAAAAAAAAGAACTTATATACAATTTATACAAGAAAATTCAATCAAAATAGAAAGAAAATTTTATGTACAAATTTCAAAAACAAATGAATTATTCACTAGGCCAATGCTAAGGATGGGTTGCCCTCCTCAGCAAGAATTTATATGGTGGAATCTTCCCATAATTGTTATCAAAAGGACTCCCTCATAAGCAATTTGTGATAGAGTCGTACTCAATCTCCATTTGCTTTAAAAGAGTAGCTAGACCCATCAATGGTGGCTAATGTGAGGGTGCCATTATCATGCACCTTTTGTATCTCATAAGGTCCTAACCATCTTGTTTGGAGTTTTCCCGGGAAATCCAGGAATCTTGAATCATACAAGAGTGCCCAATCTCCTTCGTGGAAGATCTTCTTTTTGATAAGGGAATCATGCCATTTTGCTCTTTGTTGTTGGATTAGTGCAGTGTGCTGAAGAGTTGATAGTCAGATTTCATCCAATTCATTGATTTGATGTCACCTATTAATCCATGTTTCATTTAAGTCGAAGCCTACCTCCTGAGCTATCCTCAGTGTCTGGATTTCAAATTCAATTGGGAAGATAGGTTCTTTGCCAAACACTAGCTGATATGGGGAATATCCCATGGTATTTCTCCATGTCGTTCGGTATGCCCACAGAGCTTCTAGCAATCGGGTAGCCTGGTGACGTTTATGTGATGCAACTGTCTTTGTGAGTATTGCCTCGATCACTTTATTGGTGTTTTCTACCTGGCCATTTGCCTGCAGATGGTATGGAGTCGTGATTTTGTACATGATATGATGATTCTTTAATGTTGCAGCGATCTTATGGCCTATGAATTGTCGCCCTCCATCGGTGATTATTTCTCTAGGCAAGCCATATCGCACGAATAGTTGGAAAATAAAGTGGATTACCGAGTCCTTTGTTGCCCTTGGTAATGCTTCTACCTCCACCCATTTAGTCACATACTCTATTTTTACTAATATGTATGTCCTTTGATTAGATGATGGGTTTATTGGACCAATGAATCTAATGCCCATCGTTCAAAAGGTTCAATGATTAATTGCAGATGCAGGGGCATCTCATCAGATTGCCCATGGCATCCCATTCTTTGGCAACTGTCACATGCTTAGACGAACTTCTTGGCATCTTTAAAAATGGTGGGCAATAATATCCCGTCTATAAGACTTTGTGACCAGTCCTACGATCTACAAAATGACCACCGCAAGGCCCATCATGGCAAGCTTTCAGGATTTCGAAGACTTCGTCTTCCCTGACACAACTTCGAATGCACATATCAGCCCTTGTATGAAATAAATATCCTCTGATCCAAGAGAACCGAGTGCTACGCTATACTATTTGTTTTTTTTCATTAGGCATCAGGTGCTTCGATAATTTTCCCACTGCTAGGTAGTTTCTGAGATCTTCGTACCATGGTTTTAACGGTGACAACGAATAAGTGTTCATCAGGGAACTAGTCTTCTATTGTTGCCGAGTCGTCCGTCTTTGGCATTCATGAAAGGAAGTCTGCTACTGGTTTTTCTTTTCCTGGTCGATCTTTGATAATGATATGGAATTCCTGCAGAAGGATCAACCATCTTGTCACTCTTCCATTTGTAATAGGTTTATTAACTAGATATTTAATAGCAGAGTGATCTGTATACAAAACCATAAGGTATCCTATTATATAAGATCTGAATTTATTGATAGCATAGATTACAACTAAAAATTATTTTTCAGTAACAGTATAATTTAATTTAGCACGAGATAGATTTTTGCTGATATAATATATTGCATATGGCTTTTTATCTTCCTCCTGGCTGAGGGCTGCTCCAATGGTTGTGTTTGAAGTGTCAGATGAAATCTAGAATGGCAAATACCAGTTTGGGCCTCGTAATACTGGGGTTGTTGATACAAGCTATTTTAAATCTTCAAAAGCAATGTCACATTTGTTAGTCCAAATGAAATTCATATTTCCTTTTAATGCATATAATGTTGTAATAATATGAGAAAAATTCTTAGTAAATCTTCTATAATAGCTAGAAAATCCCAAGAAACTGCGTACGTCAGTTTGTGTGGAAGGGGTAGGTATTAAGAGAATTATCTGAATTTTTGTTGGATCTACCTAGATTCTAGTTGTTGAGATATAGTGACCCAATATGAGGCCCTCGGTCATCATCATGTGGCATTTTTCATGGCTTAAGCAGAGCCTGGTGGCAATGCATCTTTGTAGAACTTTGTCTAATGTTTGTAATGATGTCTCGAAGTCATCTCCATAAGGTGTAAAGTCATCCATGTACACCTCGAGCCCTTCATTTATCAGATGTTGAGTATAGCCCTCTGGAATGTGGCAGGTGCATTGCGTAGGCCAAAAAGTAAGACCCTGTAAGCAAATGTCCGCCAAGGACAGGTAAAGGTAGTCTTATCATGGTCTTAAGGAGCAATCTGTATTTGATTGTATCCATTGAAGCCATCGAGGAAAGAAAAGAATTTTTTTCCTGCCAATGTGTCCAAGACCTGGTCAATGAACGGAAGGGGGAAATGGTATTTTTGGGTTGCTTTATTAAGCTCTCTATAATCAACACATATACGCCAGTTTCCATTCTTTTTAGGCACCACTACTAATGGAGAGACCCATTTGCTGTCAGATATGGGGTAGATGAAGTTTATATCTAACAATTTTTGTAGTTCAGCTTTAACAATATCTTTAAGATGAGGATTTAACCTCCATTGAGGCATCTTTCTCCGTATAAATGTGGTGCATGCATAATTGGGGATCAATCCCTTTCATGTCTGGGTAATCCCATGCAAAGGCCTCTTTATATTTTCTCAGAAGTTGAACAAGATTTTGTTCTTGTTCAGAAGTCAATTTTTTGTTAATATTTAAAGTTTTTCCTGGCTCAATTTCCATGGTTTTGATGTTATAAACAGAAGTTGTTGGTATTGGTTGGTAATTAATATATTTTAAGGGATCTTCTTCTATTTCGTTATCGAGGGTGGCTTCTATCATGTGACATATTGGATGGGATACGGTATTTTGTTGGTTAATGTATGTGTTAATGATGTCATCTTTTGTTTGATCCTTGAATTCGAGAGCATCTTCTATAGTTAGCGATGATCTAATGTTTTTAGTTAGGTATGATACAGGTTGTTTTCTAGTTTTTATTATTGTTAAACTTGGATGAGCTGGAGGATATAAGGCTAAATTCTTCACATTGTTTCCTCTTGCTATAGTCATGCTGCCTATTCAACAGCTTATGTAAGAATCCACAGTTGCTAACCAAGTTCTACCTAGAATTAGGGGATGTCCATCGAGTCAGTTTCTAGGATTGATGATCAAAAAGTTTGCAAGATACTCCTGTTAACACCCAGGTTGTTCCCTATGACTCCCAAGGGAATACGGCCGTGGTAACCACTAACTAATCTTTGGATTGCAGCTTCTAGCCCAGCTGTAATTAGAGAGGGCTCTCTCTGTAAGGTTTGTCTCTGTTCTATTTATATTTTAGGCTAGTTATGAAGTGAAGGTTTCTTTGATTTATGTTTGGTTGGGAGGATGTCTTTCTGAAGCTGTAAAATTGTAGTTCTGCAAGTGAAATTAATCCATTGGGCAATGGAGTCTATGGCTGTTGGTTATTTGAAATCTTGAGTTTGATGCAACTGGAATTATAGGGCCTTTTATATATTTCGTGAAACAAACTTTAGATTGTGATAATGGAGTGTAAAAAACCAGTGAAAAGCAGTTAAGAATTTTTCACTAAGTTGGGATGTGAGAAAGGGATGTATTCCTCAGGAGCAAACTTGAATTCCTGAAATAATAAATCACGGTGATAATATAGTGTGAAAGGTAGCAATTAAGAATTACACTTTCATTACCATAACTGAAGAAAAGACATTCAAAATAGCTTAGATTGAGTTCAGGGTAATCTGTGATTAAGTCCTGAACTATTCTTTTTCCTTGCTATTTAACAGTTATAACATGGAAACATGAAACATATATGAAAGATCAAGAAACATATAACGAAGAGATACAAGATAAACTTATTGAGTCATGAGATACGCAGGAATCCTGCAACTTTCAGCCAAGCACCAGACAAGATCAAATAACACATAGCTTTGGAAATTCCATCATCCTTTGTATTATTTCTCTGAGAATTATAGTAGAAGAGGAGCAGAATAGATATGAAAAAAGATTTCTTACATCCAATCTCCAACCCCTACTAACAAATGCGAGGGGGAATATATAGAAGTCTTATACAAAATATCTCAGGCATTGAGTCATCTGAGAGGTAAAATATCTTCATTAACTCGTATAGAGATTGCAGATAAAAAGTTATTACAATCTTTAATGAACTTTAAAGGCTCTTAACTCCTGTCAGAATAATTTTGACCTTTGGAGCTCATGGAGTCGGTTGAGCGCTTTGTTATAACTGTTGAATGACGTGTCTGTGCAGCTGTATCTTCCTGTAGCTTCTCGGCCCTGTCACCTGTGACTGCTAATGCTGTTGTGGTGGTCGAATACTTGTGCTGAGTTGGCTCAGCCTCTTTTTGCATACCTGCTGATGTGTCTTTATTTTCCTGTGTATGAAAATTTAAATATTTTCAAAAAGTAAAATCATAATCACTGACTTTGATTTAACAGTAATTGTATCAAATTTTCCCATACATCCGGTGTAGGCAATTGATGCCTCAAAATTGACCCCATGGTCTCATCAGCCTCTGTGTACTTGTAAAAATGGGGAGGCTCATCAAACAAGTGTGTGATTTCATTCATAATAAAAAATAAATTTTCTACCCTGTTGAAGAGGGTTTGCCCTGTTATTGGTCCTGTTTCTGTTGATGAACTAGCTGTCTCCGCAATCTGATTGAGAGCAAAAGTGTTGACTCTCTTAGCATATTTTTCATGTGGGAGCAGCTTTCCTGATGGGTCCAATGGGCTAGGAAGCCCCCTGTTCTGCAATGCCATAAACCTGTTTTGGAACTTGTTGATGTCTGCTTGCATATCCTGGACTCTTCTTTCCAGGGTCTGGATCAGGTTTCTCAATGTCAGGACCCTTTTTATTAGTGAGATGGTCTCTGTCCTATTTCCAATTCCCATTTTGATGAGCTGGGAGCTTGTTCTTTAGTTTAGCACATTTATCATTCTAGTGGCAAACTCAGGCATACTGCTTAGAGATGCCTTTGCTCGTTGTATCTCTCTATGTGCTTTTCCAATGAGCGTTATTTGCTCATGGATGGACTCAATATACTCCCACTGATCTGTGATATATTGGCCAATATGGCCCCACACGACCCTTTTGAGCTCAGATGTGACTTTGTCTAGTGTGAGCTCTTTCTCTAGCTCAGTTATCCTTTTCTTGAGGGCCTTTACCTCCCTCTCTCTTTCAGCCACATTCTGCTTGGACTTGTCATATTTTTCATTGATTTTTGCCAGACTGTCCTTGGCTTGATTTAGCTCTCACATCTAAGACTCCAAGACTTGAATTTCATTCCTCAGCTTTTGCATATCAAGGCTTTCAGCCTACTCTGTTGCTGGTGCTGAGGTGGATGGTGCTGCCTGTTGTACCTGCTGGCTGGGAGGGGCAGTGGTTTGAGGGATTTCCTCAAGATTTATTATTTGTGGAGGAGGTTGTGAGGTTTGCCCTGCCTCCTTTTGTTGTAATGCTGCTTGCAAGGTAGCCTCTGATTCCTGCAGCTTTTCTTGAGTATGGATGAGCTCTTTGTATAATGTCATGAGCAGAGCAGCTACATCCTTCTCTTGCCTGAGCTGGGAAACCTCTTCTGTTTGAGGATGAAGAGTTGCTGGGATTTTTAACATCTTTTTTAATGATGCCATATCAGCATCTCTCAGCTTGAGGATTTCTTGCACTGCCTTAACATCTTTAGGATCATGCCCAAGCTCTATTATAATTTCCTCCAGAGCTTTGATCCTATTGTCCTTAGCTTGAGAGGAAGCCCTTTCCAGCTCAAGCTGTGCAGAGGTGTTATTTAGGCTATTTTGCAGCCTATAGTTCACTAGGGTCTTATCTGCCAATGTGGCATAGACCATCTCACCCGTTTGTTTGTGCAATTCTATTTGATCCATTGGGTGGATGTCTTTGGAAAGGACCTCCAGGTTGGTCTTGATATAATCTGCAACTGACTGTGGTTGCTGCACTGTTGGTGTAAAATAGCTCATGATCATTTTTCCTTCATGTGCATCATATGCAGACATGAGCCTTTGCTGGTTTATAGGAGCCATTTTCAATAGGTGATTGTAAAGTTGCAGTTTTAATGGTTCATTTCTGCTCTTGATGTCTTTAAACTGCTGCTTGATGTTTTTCTAACCTTCCCTCCTTTGTCCTGAGGAGCTCACTTCTCCTACTGCTGCCCTGTCTTGCTCCTGTTGGAAGGAGCTGGCTGAGGCCTCCATGCTGGGCAGGCCTGTTCCTGAAGTCTGCCCCATTGGCATTTCTTCTTCAGAGAAGGGATTTAGTCTTTGCCTCTTCTCCCCTTGAGAGGTGGTAAGGGGAGTATCTCTATCCCTTTTCCTGTTCACGTCCTCCCTTTGAGGGGTTTGGAGGACGGAGGAGTCAATCCTTGAATCTTGTCTTGGGGGTGCCATTTGTGCTGGCTGCTGCTGTGTGGCCATTGGGGCCTCTGCTGTCTGTTCACCCTGTACCTGTTGCTCTTTTTGCTGTTGTACCTGTTGGGGTGGCTGCACCTGTTCCTGTTGTGCCTGTTGCTCTTCCATGTCCTTCTCCTTGCCTTTGCTCTGAGCTTGGCTTGTGGTTTGGACTGCCTCTTGATGTGCTATAGATGATGAGGCAGCTGCTCCTGCTTGAGGCTTTGGCAGAGCGAATACCTGTGGAGGAGATTCCAAGTCAGCCAATTTTAGAAGATGCCTTCTAGCTCCCTCATTCAGTTCTTCTTGTGTGACCGGTTCCTCCAGTGTTCCCCTTTTCCATTTTGGTTGGTTGGAAAATTTTTCAATGTGGGGAAAACTCACATGGTCATAGCTAGAAAGCTTATATTTGATCCTTCTGAATGATATGGAATGATTAGGGTCATAGGGTTTCCAAAGGAAGCTGGTCTTCAGGCCAAGGCATTCTAGCTTTCTATCAGCTTCT
>APFE030679522.1:100848-136778 GCA_000404065.3 Pinus taeda
GGCTTTGAGATGTGGATGGAGAACTAGGGGAATTAGGGGTGGAGCGAAAAAGAACCTTGATTGGAGTGGAGATGGGGTTGGGGTGAACTGTCTCTCGACTTAGGTCAGCAAGATTGTCTGGCCCTTGCCGCTTCTTGATAATTTTGGGGATTATATTAGGGTTTTCAAAGACAGTAGGGGGGTTAGGGTCAGGATTAGCCCTAGTGTACCGAAGATTCTTCTTGGGATCCAACTTCTGAGCTAGTCCTTTTAAGTTTTAGGAAAAAAATTGTATAGCAAGGACTGGACAGGATTTTGAAAGGCTATATGTATCTCCAAATGAGTGTAAAGATTACCTGAATCAACTCTTCCTTGAGGCTGTAAGTGTTGGTACACAGACAACTTTGAAGGCTTCTTGACTGATATTCAGATTTTAAGTGTAATTTTTAGCAAACATACAACATTTTTCTAAATCCTGAAGAGGTCCACAGTGGAGTTGCCATTTATGTTAACACCCAGGTTGTTCCCTATGACTCCCAAGGGAATATGGCCGGGGTAACCACTAAAAAATCTTTGGATTGCATCTTCTATCCCAGCTGTAATCAGAGAGGGCTCTCTCTGTAAGGTTTGTCTCTGTTCTATTGATATTTTAGGCTAGTTATAAAGTGAAGGTTTCTTTGATTTATGTTTGGTTGGGAGGATGTCTTTCTGAAGCTGTAAAATTGTAGTTCTGCAAGTGAAATTAATCCATTGGGTAATGGATTCTGTGGTTGTTGGTTATTTGAAATCTTGATTTTGATGCAACTGGAATTACAGGGCCTTTTATATATTTCGTGAAACAAACTTTAGATTGTGATAATGGAGTGTAAACAACCAGTGAAAAGCAGTTAAGAATTTTTCACTAAGCTGGGATGTGAGAAAGGGATGTATTCCTCAGGAGCAAACTTGAATTCCTGAAATAATAAATCACTGTGATGATATAGTGTGAAAGGTAGCAATTAAGAATTACACTTTCATTACCGTAACTGAAGAAAAGACATTCAAAATAGCTTAGATTGAGTTCAGGGTAATCTGTGATTAAGTCCTGAACTATTCTTTTTCCTTGCTATTTAACAGTTCTAACATGGACACATGAAACATATATGAAAGATCAACAAACATATAACGAAGAGATACAAGAGAAACTTATTGAGTCATGAGATACGCAGGAATCCTGCAACTTTCAGCCAAGCACCAGACAAGATCAAATAACACAGAGCTTTGGAAATTCCATCATCCTTTGTATTATTTCTCTGAGAATTACAGTAGAAGAGGAGCAGAATAGATATCAAAAAAGATTTCTTACATCCAATCTCCAACCCCTGCTAACAAATGCGAGGGGGAATATATAGAAGTCTTATACAAAATATCTCAGGCATTGAGTCATCTGAGAGGTAAAATATCTTCATTAACTCGTACAGAGATTGCAGATAAAAAGTTATTACAATATTTAATGAACTTTAAAGGCTCTTAACTCCTGTCAGAACAATTTTGACCTTTGGAGCTCATGGAGTCGGTTGAGCGCTTTGTTATAACCGCTGAATGACGTGTCTGTGCAGCTGTATCTTCCTGTAGCTTCTCGGCCCTATCACCTGTGACTGCTAATGCTGCTGTGGTGGCCGAATACTTGTGCTAAGTTGGCTCAGCCTCTTTTTGCATACCTGCTGATGTGTCTTTATTTTCCTGTGTATGAAAATTTAAATATTTTCAAAAAGTAAAATCATAATTACTGACTTTGATTTAACAGTAATTGTATCAAATTTCCCATACATCTTGTGTAGGCAATTAATGCCTCAAAATGACCCCATGGTCTCTCAGCTCTGTGTATTGTAAAATGGGGAGGCTAATCAAACAAGTGTGTGATTTCATTCATAATAAAAAATAAATTTTCTACCCTGTTGAAGAGGGTTTGCCCTGTTATTGGTCCTGTTTCTGTTGATGAACTAGCTGTCTCCGCAATCTGATTGAGAGCAAAAGTGCTGACTCTCTTAGCATATTTTTCATGTGGGAGCATCTTTCCTGATGGGTCCAATGGGCTAGGAAGCCCCCTGTTCTGCAATCCCATAAACCTGTTTTGGAACTTGTTGATGTCTGCTTGCATATCCTGGACTCTTCTTTCCAGGGTCTGGATCAGGTTTCTCAATGTCAGGACCCTTTTTATTAGTGAGATGGTCTCTGTCCTATTTCCAATTCCCATTTTGATGAGCTGGGAGCTTGTTCTGTAGTTTAGCACATTTATCATTCTAGTGGCAAACTCAGGCATACTGCCTAGAGATGCCTTTGCTCGTTGTATCTCTCTATGTGCTTTTCCAATGAGCGTTATTTGCTCATGGATGGCCTCAATATACTCCCACTGATCTGTGATAGATTGGCCAATATGGACCCACACGACCCTTTTGAGCTCAGAAGTGACTTTGTCTAGTGTGAGCTCTTTCTCTAGCTCAGTTATCCTTTTCTTGAGGGCCTTTACCTCCCTCTCTCTTTCAGCCACATTCTGCTTGGACTTGTCATATTTTTCATTGATTTTTGCCAGACTGTCCTTGGCTTGATTTAGCTCTGACATCTGAGACTCCAAGACTTGAATTTCATTCCTCAACTTTTGCATATCAAGGCTTTCAGCCTGCTTTGTTGCTGGTGTTGAGGTGGATGGTGCTGCCTATTGTACCTGCTGGCTGGGAGGGGTAGTGGTTTGAGGGAGTTCCTCAAGATTTATTATTTGTGGAGGAGGTTGTGAGGTTTGCCCTGCCTCCTTTTGTTGTAATGCTGCCTGCAAGGTAGCCTCCGATTCCTGCAACGTTTCTTGAGTATGGATGAGCTCTTTGTAAAATGTCATGAGCAGAGCAGCTGCATCCTTCTCTTGCCTGAGCTGGGCAACCTCTTATGTTTGAGGATGAAGAGTTTCTGGGGTTTTTAACATCTTTTTTAATGCTGCCATATCAACATCTCTCATCTTGAGGATTTCTTGCACTGCCTTAACATCTTTAGGATCATGCCCAAGCTCTATTATAATTTCCTCCAGAGCTTTGATCCTATTGTCCTTAGCTTGAGAGGAAGCCCTTTCCAGCTCAAGCTATGCAGAGGTGTTATTTAGGCTATTTTGCAGCCTATAGTTCACTAGGGTCTTATCTGCCAATGTGGCATAGACCATCTCACCCGTTTGTTTGTGCAATTCTATTTGATCCATTGGGTGGATGTCTTTGGAAAGGACCTCCAGGTTGGTCCTGATATAATCTGCAGCTGACTGTGGTTGCTGCACTCTTGGTGTAAAATGGCTCATGATCATTTTTCCTTCATGTGCATCATATGCAGACATGAGACTTTGCTGGTTTGTAGGAGCCATTTTAAATAGGTTATTGTAAAGTTGCAGTTTTAATGGTTCATTTCTACTCTTGATGTCTTTAAACTGCTGCTTGATGCTTTTCTCACCTTCCCTCCTTTGTCCTGAGGAGCTCACTTCTCCTACTGCTGCCCTGTCTTGCTCCTATTGGAATGAGCTGGCTGAGGCCTCCATGCTGGGCAGGCCTGTTCCTGAAGTCTACCCCATTGGCATTTCTTCTTCAGAGAAGGGATTTATTCTTTGCCTCTTCTCCCCTTGAGAGGTGGTAAGGGGAGTATCTCTATCCCTTTTCCTGTTCATGTCCTCCCTTTGAGGGGTTTGGAGGACGGAGGAGTCAATCCTTGAATCTTGTCTTGGGGGTGCCATTTGTGCTGGCTGCTGCTGTGTGGCCATTGGGGCCTCTGCTGTCTGTTCCCCCTGTACCTGTTGCTCTTTTTGTTGCTGTACCTGTTGGGGTGGCTGCACCTGTTCCTGTTGTGCCTGTTGCTCTTCCATGTCCTTCTCCTTGCCTTTGCTCTGAGCTTGGCCTGTGGTTTGGACTGCCTCTTGATGTGCTGTAAATGATGAGGCAGCTACTCCTGCTTGAGGCTTTGGTAGAGCGAATACCTGTGGAGGAGATTACAAGTCAGCCATTTTCAGAAGATGCCTTCTAGCTCTTTCATTCAGTTCTTCTTGTGTGACTGGTTCCTCCAGTGTGCCCCTTTTCCATTTTGGTTGCTTGGCAAATTTTTAAATGTGGGGCAAGCTCACATGGTCATAGCTAGAGAGCTTATATTTTAGCCTTCTGAATGATATTGAATGATTAGGGTCATAGGGCTTCCAAAGGAAGCTGGTTTTCAGGCCAAGGCATTCTAGCTTTCTATCAGCTTCTTTCCAGCCTTCCCTTTTGTTCAAGACAAGGTGGCCTAGTTGATTTTTCACCTTTAGCTGTGCTTTCTTGCCCTTGCCTGCAAACTGTATCATATCAGCATTCCCAAATTGCCTGAAATATTAGAGGGCAAATAGTCTCATAGGCACATACTTGGGCAATCTGTATGGGAGGAACTCACACCCATATATTCTGACTACAGTGTAGTGTTCGTAAAAGTACCAATCCCCTATGTTGTACACCTTGGATAACTACAGGATCCTCTGCATCTCATCAGTCAGTCTTGGAGGAGGCGAGGTTAGGAATAAATACATGGCTGGGTGGATGAAGAGGTCTATGAACTCAGAGTAGGTATATCGGGAGTAGGTCCTTCTATAAAACACTGAGGTCCAGTACACCACTGACCTTGGATTGCCTTCTGCATCTGTTCTCTTAATATCAAAGGAGAACTTCTCATGTTGAAAATATAGAATGAGGTGGTAGATGTAGGAGGTGTATCTGAACACCTTCTCTCTTGACAGGTTCAAGAACTGCTCATGCATCTTATCTGAAATGTATGTGGCATAGTCATAATAGATTGGACTCTTGCCAGGGGAAAACATAGTCATCATTACTAGTACAGTCTCATCAATAAATTCAAGTGACTTGTACCTCAAAATGGAACTGATCATATCTGCTAGATCTACACCCAGTTGATTTAGGTAGCCATCAAAAATAGGAGGGTATAGCACAGTGTCAGAGTTTTTAACAAACAACTGGTTGAGCTTTGTGATTTGTGCATCTGTCAGCACCTTAGCTCCTTGGTTGATCAAATCCATTAGAGACAAGGGGACCAATTTCTTCTGGGTCTTGAACTGCAGCATCTCTCTAATGGCCTCAGGGGTCATGTAGAATACCACTGAGCCTGAAGGGTCAAGCACAGCTCTTTGCATGGGTCATAGCAGACAGCACATAGATGAATCAGGTCAGGGAATTGGTTGACCTAAGGGAGCTTGAATATTGGGAAGATGGAATCCCAAATGCCTAGTATGTCTTTCCCATCCTTATGTTTGGCCTTAAGCTCATTCAGTAGGTGAAGGTGGAACTTGCATTTTGATGTGGAGTCCTCTGAGATTTGGTAGTCCAGGGCTGCCAAATCCTGCCACTCCAGCTCTCTCTGAGGGGCATTTAAGGGAGCAATATTGAGGGCAACTGGTGCAACTGGAGTCTCCATGGTCACTTGGATTCTGTTTTGTGAATAAACTGTTGTCTCTTAGGCCGGAAGAACACTGCCTGAGTGAAGAGGAAAATTGAAAAATGCAGGGTAACAGGGCAAGTCTACAGCAATTGAAATACTGTATTAGTCCCTTGAGAAGGCAAATATTAGCCTTTAACAGACCTTTCTCGACAATTGAGTGCAGGTTCCGGGTTCTGGTTCACGACTGCGCGAACGAAGAATGCGGTTTTTCAATGAAAAATTCAGTCTAAATGGCTCAGCTAGTGAATTTCGACCGTTAACTTTTCAAGAGGGAGCTGGGTGCAAGAAATTTTATGGTGAATTATGCGTTTTCTGTGCTCAAAGTTATTTTTGTATTTACAGAGAAAAAACCAGGTTTCAGAGAAGTTTGCACAAACAAATACCTGGTAAATCGATGGCCTGGGTCGGAAAAGCAATTGGGTAGGCATGCTAGAGATCTCCTGGTTGTTTCAAGCAGGTTGGTGAAGTTTTGGTCGTAAAACACATGCAGAGGGCACAACAACGTTTTTTTGCAAAAAGTGCAAAAAACGCGAAAATTTTGACAAAATATGGCTTTTTTCGGGTCATTGACGCCTTTTTAAATGACGTCAGCATGATGTCAGCAGGTGGGTCAGGGTGGGGTGACGTGGCGGCCTGTGAGTGGCCCACGGGGGTGGTGAGATGGCGGCCAGGTGGACTAGTGGCGGGCGGGGCGCGCGGTCGTGGCGCTGACGCAGGCGGTGAGAGGGCGCTGACGTCGGCAGACAAGTGGCACAATATCGGACCACCTCCTATACGGCGAGGAATCTGTCAGAGGAGGCTCCGATGGAATTTGGAAGCGACGCGTGGACCCCGCATGACATCAGCGTCTGACAGATATCGGACGATATCTGTCGGATGTCGGGGCCGCTCCGAAATTCGCGTTGACCATTGAATTAAAAGAGCTGGATCGGACGGTTATCGGGCCATGGATGTGCACGGAGGATACGGTCATCGGGCGGGGATTAAAATAATAATTTTCATGAAATTAGCGCTCGACGGGACCCTTAGGAAATTCAAAGAATTTAAATGGTTTTCAATATATTTCTTTGTTAAATAATATAAAACTGTAAACTTTGGGCAAAAGGGCGGAAACTATGGTTTATGAATGATTTATTCGCAAAATCGCCCAGGGTATAAAAACTTAGGATAAGCGGGTTCTTAATGAAATTTTCATACAAAAGCAGAAATGGGTCCCGACCTTAGGATAAGGTGGGGAAAGTGGGTTTTACATGTATTTCTTGCTTCTGAGCGGGTATAAGGGTGCAAAAGGGGTTTTTCCAAGGTTTTTAGGGCAAAATGAAGGGTTGACTAGGTAGAATGAATTCTGATGGAGACAGAGAGGCAAGGCTTGGGTTCTTGAGATTAACCAGGTGTTAATCCAATTCCTTAGTAGTGAACCATATGGCTATAATGCCAGGGAGGGGGTATTTATACAATGCTTAGGATTTATACACCATGGTGTTATAATAGTAGGGAAAGGGAAACATAGGGAGCTAGATAATAAAAGTTAGAGGTTAATCTGGAGGGGGAGGATGAATGAGGAATGATATTACTAAGTTTTCTTGAAACAACTTAGTTTAAAGAGTAGATCAAAATGAAAAGAACTTTGCACAAGAAATGTGGCTTTTAAAGGCAATAAGGACCAACATAACCTTGAACTCTTTCATAATCACAGCTGGTGAAGGGATGTTAGTAATGAGTGATAAACAAAGGGAAAAGGGAAGTTAGACATGCTCCATTATGTTGTTTTCCTGGTATTTGATTAGCCAAATTCAGCTTGGAAGGAACACTACTTCTACAACCCCATCTACCTACCCAACTATTTTGCCTAGCATTTTTTGTTTCTTCTTGGAGAGTGCACTTGGACTTGCAGACCCTTTATGTGCCTTTTCTTTTCCATTGGCTTTTTCCTTTGGTTTCCTATCTAGCACTACCCTTATTTCTTCCAAGGCCCCAGATTAAGAAGTTGGGAACCTTAGTTTCTCTGCCTAACTACTGATCTGCCAAGATTAAACAGTTTGGACAGATTTCTTTCTCTATTCTACAACAGAAAATTGAAATATGGCATGATCCAGTTTAGACTGTTGGACCATCCATCAAGACTTTAATAGACATGAAGGCATGTACACACCTTGCTTTTTCCTTGAAAATATGGGATCTTTGTACCAGCAAAGCACAGCATATTTGGCTTTTGAATTTGCCAATCATGAAATATGAAACCTATTGGTATAGGTATCCAACAACTCCCAAGAGTATAAAGACACCATTACATCCTGTAATGTGCCTTCTAGTTTGACTATCGATCATTTAGTCAGTTCCAACAAGGTCGTGGTTGGGTCCAAGGATGTAATACCAAGCTTTTGACAAGTTGTTGTTGTAAGAATATTGATTACTGCTCCTAAATCGACTAATGCATTGGGGAAGGAGCAACCATTTATTTGCATGGTGACTATAAGGTTTCCTGGGTCCTCATATTTTACAGGTGTTTCTCTGCGTGATAGTAAATCAGATAAGGTACCAACTACATGGACAGTTGGGGTTGTTTCTATTTTCCTCTTTGGCTTTTTCATACACAATTCCTTAATAGTTTTTGCATAAACTGGAATATCTTGAATAGCCCGGAGGAGAGGTATTTTTACACACAAATTTTTCAATTCTCCCAGAAGATCAAAATCAAGATATTCGATTGGGCGTGGTATGCTTAATCTTTCTTGGAATGGTGGAGAAGAGGTGATTGTTTGATCATGAGTATTCGTTTAACCATGTTCTCCACTTGGGGTGCTTGTTCTATAGGTAAAGAATCTTCAATTTGTTTATTTTTATCCCCCTATGATTCTATTATCTTCCCAGACCTTAATTGAAGCTCATTGCACTCCCTCAACTCAGTTTCTGATTCTGGTCCTTCAATAATTTGCACAGATTGAACCTATCTGTTGTTGGGGTTCGGGTTGGTTTGGGCTTGGAGCTATGGTTGTAGGTTGGTCTGAGGGTTTTGTTGCAATGTGTAGGGTGCTGGTAGTGTAGGTTGAGGTAGGGGGATTGTTCCTGCTGGCTGGTTTGTAGGTCTTTGCCAGCTTGATTGCTAGTTCTGGTTCTATGAAGTGGAGGGTGACCATTGAGATTGATATGCATTATTCTGCCATAATGGTGGGAATTAAGAGGGATTTAGCCAATTGTTATTTTGATTTGATTGGTTGGGCCAAGGTGGCATAGAGAATGGTTGTTGTGACCAATTGGAAAAACGTGGCTGGTTCTGCCACATAGCTCCTGGGTATTGTTGTGAATTGTATTGGGAGGACTAAAAGAAAGAAGATGGGTCAGTGTACATACCTATTTGTTGTGGCTGCCATTGGTGACACTGATTTAGCAGGTAGACTGGTTTTGTTTCTTCCTCTGCCTCCTTATATATTGCATTTAACCCCGAGAGGGATGGGAAGCTTTCTGTGGGGTGATCTTTAGTACATATGGCACAGGTTTGCACCATATCTAGTGGGCACCCTTTGTGGTTATGCTTCTTCCTGCATCTAGGACAAAATATCGCCAAGTTTTGTTCTGCTTCCGCTTGCTTTTGCTTGGCTTGCATAATGTCCAATTACGATGTCAGAGTTTCCAAAATATCTATTTTGAAATCCTCTAGCAGGTTTCCAATTTCTTCACGAGTTATACCTCAACCAGAGATTTTGTTGTCCCTAGAGGTCATGTCGTGTTCTACTGGTTTCAATCTCGTACTGCCTCTTGAGGACCTGATACACAATTTAATAATCTCAGAATATTCTTCTTGATATATATCACCTTTTCCCATAATACTTAATGTCTCTATCCATTGTTCTTTCATCCCTTTAATCAATGTAGTTTTTAGCACATTATCAGGTAAAGGTAGAGTTTCATAGGGAGACCGTTGGAGGTTATATTGAAAGCATTCCACATATTCTTCTAATGTTTCACTGGGTCTTGCTACCACTTGGAATATTTCATCTTTCAATTCCCTAGATCTTCAATAGTCCTGATATTTTTTTAGGAAGGCAGTTTTCATTTGATCCCAATCATTTATTGTGCCTCCACCTAGTCCCATAAACCAGCACAAGGCTGCTCCTTTCAATGTAGAAGGAAACAACTCTAATTTTTGGGGGTCGGTGGTATAATCATAACCCCGATATAGTACATCAAATTCAAACAGAAATGTGTCTGGATCCTCTGATGTTATTCCATGAAAGGTGGGAATATTCTAGAGAGGGATAGCTTTCATGGGTGCGTTGACAGTTGTGTCAACGATGGGATACTACAATGTAGAGGTTTGAGGTGTTTGTGGGTTGTTGGCCATTTGATCAAATATATGCCAGTACCATTCTGGGATCTCCAGAGAGTTATTCTTCGGATTATTAGAAGGGGTGGGAATGAGCTTAACAACAATCCCTCGGTCTGGGATACTGAGTGTTCCTTGTTGAATTACTACCTGAGAGGATCTTGGTTCCTCTATTTCCCATGTTTCTCCTCCTCCTTCAGCAAAGATTACAAGAACTCCCTTCTTGTAAAGAAATTGGGCGAGAATTTTCAATTTCTTGAAAACTATGCTCAGCCCCTTCTGTTTTGCTATGGACACCAGCGTAGGCTACAGATGGTGAGCTTGTGGTCTGAAGGGAGATAGTACATTTTCTGGAAGCAACTTTTCTAGGACCTACTGATGGCTGATATTTGGCTTTCTTTAAGATGTCATCTATGAAAGTTGATTGTCCAAGGCTCACCGGTCCCTTAGATATGTCGAGTCTGGGTAGTGGAATTTGATTATTTTTAGGTTTTTTTTCTTCTTAGTCATTCACACACACAATTCAAATGTTTACCTCTACCCTAAGTTCTTAGCAATTTTTCTAAAAAGCGAGTGGGGGAGTAGGCATTTTACATGCTCCTTACGCAGGTTCTTACCTTTCGTTTTTAATACCTAGTTCTCTCTCAACATACAAGTAGAAAATACCTACTTCAGTTTTCTGTAATTGTGCTGAAAAGTGGGCAACGAAGAAAGCACTTTACTTGCTCGTTATGTAGGTTCTTACCTTCCATTTTCAAAACCCAATTCTTCTTCAATAGCAATCATGAGATGTACATTACTCCTTAGAATTGGCTACACTCTCCCCAGCAATGACGCCAAAATGTTGGTCGATAAAAGGTGCCTTTTCAAACTCCTAATTATCCTCACATTAGTTATCAATCCAGGTAAGTCTTCTTATTTCAAGAGTGTACACAGTATGTGGCAACCATTTAACTCGGAGAGTAATGCTTCTAAATTGCAGTATAGATCTTTTAATTACAAGAGTAAACAGATGCATCTAATAAATTCTAATTGCAATTAAAGGAAACTCAATCCTGAAATCAAATCTTGCATTCATCAAAGTAACAGTGACATCAGTTGAGAGTACAATAGTGATAACTCATCCCTCTTTAACTGGTCTAGTCTAAATCAAACCCAATCCTCCATAATTAATCTAAACTGTGGATGAATATCAATCTGGGAGTTTAAAGAGAAATAGTTAATACTCTTTACAGTTGATGATATCAAGCAGAATATTTATCTAAGAAACTTGACCTGAAATGAAAGCAAACTGAATCAACAACAATCCTGCAAATTATATAAAGTAAAGAGATTCTGTCAACACGGGAAAATAATAAATAGCACGGCAATAAAATCACAAAAAATGAGAATATTATCAAACTATCACACTTGCGAGAATTGAAAATATATGACACAGGAAGAGCAGTTGAATCCACTAGTGGTCGGGCCCTTAGCCACCAACGAAACACTGCTAATTTACTTTAGGAAACGCGAAGGAACAACAACTTTACTTATATATTAATCATCGAACTGAATGAGCATTACAATATTTTCGTGTTCTTCTCAACAGTGAGAGTTTGTGAATATAATTACAATTAAAATAATACAAAAATTTCTCCCCCCCTTTCTTCTTATAAAACATCTCTTTTAAACTCTATAACAGGTCATTTCTCCTCTATCTAAATCTCTTTTAAAATCGGAAAGGGTACAAAGATAAGTGATAAACACGATCCCTTAGGATCTCTCGATCCTGAGGGATTCGCAACAGTTTTCCATCTTCAGACATCATTTCCTTTCTTGTGGTGATCCTGTTGATTTGCTTTTGGACGTATCTGCAACTGTCGCGTTCCTTCCTTAGCTTGTCGATGTTTGTTGTTCCTTCACAAGGAACAACATTTGTCCCTTTTATTGTTTTCCTATAGAAAGGAAGGTAATAATTAGCTAAATCGTAACTACAGATAATTTTTGTATTTCTTACTGTAATTCCTTAATATATTAGCGCATTGAGATATACAAAAGATAATAATAAAGGAAAAGGATAATAAGTTAATAGTAAATGCATACCTTTTCCATGACCCAACAATACAAAGAGTAGGGTTTTTCTTATTTTTATACATAGTGAGCATAATTTTTCCCTATTCTCATATATATACAGTGAAAAATCTTTTCCATCCATGTGCATAGTGAGAATTTTCGAAACAAAGAAGGGATTTTGGGTAAATTTTGGCAAAAACATAGATTGAATTATGAGTTAAGGAGCAATAAAAACATGTTCAAAATGTTTTTATAATCTTTGTACATAGAGAGAAATGTTTTTTTATTGGTTCAAAAGAACAGTGAACCTTTTTGCAGTAGAACAAGAGGATTGAAGAAGATTGATTTCATTTCTTTGTGAAGAGCATCAGAGAAGAGGTAAGCCTTATCACCATAATGCATGAATAAGTCAACAAAGATCTATATGTGTGCATAAATTTTTATTTTCAAAATGAGAATGTTGACAATGCAAGGTTACATAAATTGGTTTTTAGAGCATATGGCTACAAGAGTAGAATCAAAAGATTTCTAGATTAAGCATTGGAAAAAAAAACCATAGAAAAACATTATCAGGCTGGTCTAATAGGCTTCCTCCAAAAGTTTAATAGAGACAATGAAATCATCACCGAGTTCATAAACAATTATGCATAAGATCAAACCATGGTGGGGAACCTAGTTATCCCATTAAGTCCAGAATCCATTTCTTAGGCCTTAGATCTACCACTATCAGGGGAACAGTATCATAAGGGATTGCACTTTAAAGATAAGGGATGGACTTTCTTTTTGGAAAAAAATAGGAAGGGATCATTTGATACAACCAAGGAAGAACAAATCTACCACCAAGGTCTCATAAAAATTTTTGTAGAGTATCAAATGAAAGCCAAAGCTGTAGTGTGGAAAGAGTTTTTAGTTCAACATCATTTTGAAGAACAACTCATAGAGGAGACATTTAAACCAGTTCATGGAACAAGGAGCATAATGAACTCACCTATTTATCCAGGGACAAGATCCAAAAAGCAACAAAATACTATCATGGTTTAGAGAGAAGCATCTTTCCTATCCATTGCCAAGAAGCATAGGAAAGAAAGTCCAGCAGAAATAAGTAATAAAGAGAAAGACCCTAAGGTACAAATTGTTAAAACACCTTCCACAGAAAAAACAAGTTGATAAAATAATTGAGAGATTGCAAAAAGAAGGCTATGAAAAAACATTGGAGAGAGATTCATACTTTGATAATGTTGAAGCCACTTCATTTTCCAAAGACACAAGAGAAGAAGAGAAAGAGCTACAACTTAGCAAAATAAAAGAGTTAACATATCAATTGGAAATAATCAGAATTCTATAGAGACATTTGAAGAAAGAAAACAAGACATACAAGAAAAACAATGCAAAATTGATCAAGGAAAATGAAAAGCTAACTGAAGAAGTTGGAAAACAAAAAAAAAAGAATAATCGTCTTTCCAGGCAAGCTTTGAGGTGGATTAAAGACAAATACTCATGGAAGAACAAGTACGAAAGACAAAAAGTCATGGATACAATCTACAAGGGAGAGCAGTACAGAGGAATTGACTATCTACTACAAGCAGTATAGTAGGAGGCATCTGGATCAAGTACAGTGTTTACATCAGATTTCAGAAATTCCAAGAGAAATAAGCAAGCATGAGGACATGCGTGTACATCAACAAGGGGCAGATGTTGGCCCTCGTTTTTATCCAATTTTGCTTAATTAAATACACTTAATTTCCATGTTATCCATCCATTTACCATCCATATACACCCTATTTTGACCAATTTATGTATATCCAGGTATATAAATTAAGTTTTTCAATTTTTAGATGTTTTCACAAAAATTGGATTTTAAGTGCATTTTTGGATAGGACTAAAAATTCTCGTAATGGCTTCATTGATGTCATACTTGCAGGACACTTGGTCATGAACCCAGTACATTTCTAGAAAATTTGGGAACTAAGAATGGACATGTACCTATTGGTTCAATCAAATAGAGCTTAAACATATCCGGGGAAAGCTGGTCAAATAGCGTTTGAACAAGCCTGGTCAAAGTTGGTCAAACAGAACCAGTCATTCAGGAAATCCCTAGTAAATAGGCCAAATTTAGGATTTTATGGGATTTTCCATATTTTGAGTGATTGGATGATTGAGCTTGACCTGGATAGATAGGATAAGGATAGAAATAGTTGTTAGATACATTTTAGTTAAGTTTGTTTCATATTTCTCTATTTAAGCCAAGAACATTGAAAGCATAAACATATAGAATTTGTATAACTTCATTTTGAGAATTCTAAACTTTGTGAGTTAATCAAAGGGACCAGTTCCATCTTCTTTTCTGTTGTTCTATATGGTGAATGTTTGATTGAATTTCAGTAACTAAGAAGTACTTTCAGTGTGCAAGGCAAGGGTGGAGGGCCCCCATACCGAGCTAAGTGCATCTTTTGGTTAATTTAGTTGCAATTTCTTGAACTAGTTTTGATTCATGTTTAATCAGTTAATTAGATGTATGATAATATGTTATGATTGTTGATGAATATTAATCTTAACTCTAATTTTCATATTAAGGGTCAAATGAGTGTTTAAGTTAAACTCTCCTTCTATCTGATCAGGGATTAGAAACTAGAATTCATCTTTCTTGCTTTTAAGTGATTTTCTGAATTTCCATTTTTCTAACAGTGGCATTCATGATGAATAAATTTATTATGAAGGATGACAAAACCCTCCTTAGTTAGGATTCTCTTCTATTATTCTTTATGCATCTTGAGCTATTGTTGATTAATGGTTTTTTATTTATGTTCATGAAGTAGTATTGTAAAATAAGGTCAATCTAGTTCTCCTAAGTTATGAAGCACTTCTCCTACTTATGACATATTGAATTAGAAATTACTTAGTTAAACTTTATATTTGTAATATGCACTTCTAATTTAGGTTATAATTGTATTTCCTTCAGTTTCCATAACTTGTCTTCTAAAGCTGATTATAGTTTATATCCATATATTTTGGACATGCTTCTAAGTTCTACAAACCCAGACTAATATTTAAAATAATTTTGTTAATTTACTCAATAAATTGACCCAACACACTATATACACTTACAACAACACATTTTTAAAGACTGTCACCAAATGTGACATTAGTGACGGACCTTAAAGGTTTGTCATGGGCATGACCCTCACCAATGACCTTTTTCTTGTAGTGTCAACCTCTCAAGGTTGTGCTCCAACTCTGTCAAGATGTTCTCTGCCTCTCGGTTCATTTCCACAGCTAATATAGGTTTCTCAGCTCATCTATCGTGTTGTCTCAACCCGGCTGGTCGGGTTGGACCCACATCTTCACATGCATTTCAGATAATTAGTCTTTGCAGACAAGAAAAACATAAAATTTTGAAATTTTGAAAATATGTCAAAATGAAAAATTCTTACCTAGATGACCCCACTGAGTTCCGCTAGGAAGTTGGATATCAGGATCACCTCTATAATCCATCTCGGAATACAGAAAGTCCTTGATCAGGATCATCTACTCGTTGAACCAGTCAAAAAACTTCATCGTATACCTCACTACATGTCCATCACCTCCATGGTGTGCCATCAGTGCAACCAATTCATCATGCGTGGATCCCTCGAACTCCCCTCGTCTGCCAGAATCTATTGTGGCCAAAGAATAGGAACCCTCTCTAGGGAAAAAGAAACAAGAATGGAACTATAAAAATTTCTTCAGTTTTCCATTCTTGCACCTAGTCAATTGACCCTTCATGTTCACCACCACTGCCTCACACCAGTTGTATACCATGGATTCTTAGCATTCCACAGTCATCTGCATCTGTGCCCATGTGGCTATATGAAGGGAAGCATTGTCACACAATTTGCAGACAGCAAAATCAATGGTCCTCAAGGGTAAAAGTTCAATGGAATGAATGTGAATTTGTCCATTCTATGGTGGTGCACCCCTGTGTATAATTTTTTAGAATTTTTCTACAAATCAGCTAGCTCTAATACCATGTAGAACTTTTTCTACAAATCATTTAGCCCCAATACCATGTAGAAATTTCTCACCTGTAGATAAACTTGGTAATGCAATGTACTAAAGAAAAACATTTGATCTACTTCTACAAACAATTTAGCGGAAGCTTAATCAACCATGAGCAACATCAATAAGAACACATATGACTGATAAGAAGGAACCAATCACACATAACACAAAAGAATTTACCCGGGGAAAGAACCTGCCTAAAACCCCATCTCTGTATTATCATACAAGTGGAAATATAGTCCGGATTACACAGCCTTAGCTTGGAAGCTATCCAGCTCTCAATATAATCCCTCTGCTACTCATATATAGTCAAAGGCTTGTCACAAACCTTCTCCTCCACCCTCCAAGCCCCCTATTTCTATGCACAATTTTTCCTGGGTCCTCCAGCTGCAACCTATGTGATTCTCACCTCACACACAACACTGACCTCTAAAATAACTGCACAAACCTGAAGGAGATAAATCCTCATCATGGATGAGCTTCCTTTATAGGAAAAATATTCATCTAACTGATAGTACACTGTCCCTCCTCTGATCTCAACTAGGTCTCTGACAGAACTGACATGCATCATTTATCCATGAGTGAATACACAGTTATCTAAAAATAACAGTTGTCACATGCATGCAAGCATCAACAAATTGTATCTCATTAATTTAACAACTTGTTAAATTAATCTAACTGAACTTGACTAAGTTAAACTAAGTCAACTGGTCCTCTCAATATAGAACTCATCCTTAATTCCTCAATGAATGGAACAAATCAAGGGCACATTCCCCAATCAGTGGAGAAATTATTGCATGTTCTCACAAAGACTTCAAGTTTGATTTTCTTTAACTAATTAACTCATGGAGAATTAATTAATTAATATTCAAACTGCTGGTAAGACCAAATTCAAATTTTACTTCCTATTTTAGACCAAGGACTGTCTAAAAGTAGGAATCCAACTTGAACTGCTAAAAATAGAACTTCTATTTTTAACACTTCCATTTTTCATTCCTTGTTGCCCAATCCAGCACTAATGCCCAAAATGCTATTTTTATCAGTGCTATTTTTAGCAATTTCTTGTTGCCAATTTTCAACACTCCCTCTCAACAAGAAAGGCTTCCTCTCGAACTTGATCTTGTACCTCTGGAATGTTCTGCATGCAACACATCTACCAAGTGTGGTTGCTCCAGCAACTCTCGGAACAAAAAAAACTCCCAACTGACCACTCCGTCGGGCTAGAAACATACTCTGATGCTGGAGCTCTACCTGCTGCTTACAAGTGCTTCCTCTCTGACCTCTGTGCTACTGCAACATCTCCATGCATCTCGCCTGTTGCACCATTCTGTGTGCTACCCTGCACAGTGCAACACACTTTTTCTTCTCGCATTGTTGCAGCTTGCATGCTCTGCGCTATCCTGAGATTCCCTGCACTGTAGCTCTCTCTACCACTCCATACACATCTATCTCTACCCATTAGTCAATTCCTGCTACTCCACATCAGGGCTCCCATAACAAGGCCTCATCCAAGAGGTTGGGTACATCAAGGATCCTGCCCCTCCTCCATGGGACGATCACTCCACATCGCCCCACCTCCTACCTGGAGGCATGGCTGCATGTGATCCCTCTGCCCACCTGGATCAAAGTTTCCCCCTACTGGAGGTCTCTGCATGAGTAGATGTCTCTACTCGATCTCTTCTCAGCTTCCCCTGTTGTGGCTGCTCCACAACCTCCTAAAGTTACTGCACCAATCATGGCTCCTCCACAATTGTCTAAGACTTCTTCTAGAACTACATGTTGAAAGGTAATATGCTCTCCCTCTCAACCACCAAGTCTCTAACCTTTGCCTTGCTCCTCAAGGGTTTTCATGCATCTTGTACCTCAAGTGCATATAGATTCTTGGCTAGCACACCAAACTATTTCCACTTTCTTGTCGTTACGAATTTTTCTAGAAAAAAGAGCTAATTTTAAATCAGTGATATATCTCTCATCCGAACTCCGATTCAGCGGATTTTTTTATTTTGGGTATTGTTCCACAAGGAATCGAAATCTGTTATTTATTTCTAAAAATTTTGTACAGAAATTTTCAAATCTGCTCTGCAAACTCTTAGCCCAAAACTCAAATCTTTGAAATCTCCTCTCAGTATACTGTTCTCTCCTTGATCATCGGTGCTCTGATACCATGTAGAATTTTGTAGAATTTTTCTACAAATTAGCTAGCTCTGATACCATGTAGAACTTTTTTCTACAAATCAGTTAGCTCTAATGCCATGTGGAAATTTCCCACTTGTAGATCAACCTGGTAATGCAATGTACTAAAGGAAAACACTTGCTCTACTTCTACAAACAATTTAGCGGAAGCTTAATCAACCATGAGCAACATCAATAAGAACACATATAACTGATAAGAAGGAAACAATCACACATAACACAAAAGAATTTACCCAGGGAAAGCACCTGCCTAAACCCCCATCTTTGTATTATCATACAAGTGGAAATATAGTCTGGATTACACAAAGCCTTAGCTCGGAAGTTATCCAGCTCTCAGTATAGTCCCTTTGCTACTCATAGACAGTCAAGGCTTCTCACAAACCTTCTCCTCTACCCTCCAAGCCTCCTATTTCTATGCACAGTTTTTCCTGGGTCCTCCAGCTGCAACCTATGTTATTCTCACCTCAGACACAACACTGAACTCTAAAATAACTACACAAACCTGAAGTAGATAAATCCTCATCATGGATGAGCTTCCTTTATAGGAAAAAATATCCATCCAACTGATAGTACACTGTCCCTTCTATGATCTCAACTGGGTCTCTGACAAAACTGACATGCATCATTTATCCATGAGTGAATACACAGTTATCTGAAAATAACAGTTGTCACATGCATGCAAGCATCAACAAACTGTATCTCATTAATTTAACAACTTGTTAAATTAATCTAACTGAACTTGACTAAGTTAAAATAAGTCAACTAATCCTCTCAATATAGAACTCATCCTTAATTCCTCAATCAGTGAAGCAAATCAAGGACACATTCCCCAATTAGTGGAGAAATTATTTCATGTTTGGTTTTCCTTAACTAATTAACTCATGGAGAATTAATTAATTAATATTCAAACTGCTGGTAAGACCAAATTCGAATTTTACTTCCTATTTTAGACCAAGGACTGTCTAAAAATAGGAATCCAACTAGAACTACTAAAAATAGAACTTATATTTTTAACACTTCCATTTTTCATTCCATGTTGCCCAATCTAGCGCTAATGCCCAAAATGCTATTTTTAGCAGTGCTATTTTTAGCACTTCTATTTTTGGCAATTTCTTGTTGCCAATTTTCAACACCCTACAAAAGTGTCATAGGTACCCATACGTAGTATCTCCCCCTGCTCTCAATGTGAATAGTGAGAGATCAGCTCCCTGATGAGACAACCCAGTCAAGAAATAGATATCATCAACGTCAATGGTAAGGCGATAATCAACGATCACAAAATATTGTTCATGGACATTCCAGGTCCTTACCAACCACGTCATTTGATCTACTTGATCTGTCATCCCAAGGATAAGCGAGTATTTCAAGAGACCACAAGTCTTGAGAGCCTACAAGGTGGTCGGATCCACCAAAGCTTTCAAATCATTGGCTTCATTCTCTCTTTCCCTCCACTTCATTTTTGAGCAATTAAATAACTTGAAATGAACATTTTAAAGCAATTAGAGACATTTTTAAAACTCATTTCACATTTTTAATGGCTAAAACCTTATTTTAAAAGTAACCCCCAGTGCCTGTGTGACCTCCCTTTTATGGACAAGGCACAGCTGCATGGATTTTTCTCGCAAAATTCCGCACAGTCCGCGATTTTCCACGTGGAAAATTTTATCAGCCTGTATAGGCCTGATTGAAAAAATTCCATGTAGGTTCGAGGGCGCATTTTTGAACAAGTTTTTTTTACAAAAAATGAAATGAAAAACTGAACAGACAAAAAGCTAAGTTATGGAGAGACTTCTACCTAGAAGAAATGGTGCACAATTTCATTCACTAGTTGGCTTAGAATCAATCCTAGAAGTTTGATGGTAAAAACTCCTCTCTCTGCTCTAAACTGATGAAAATGAAAATGGTAAAAATAAATTACTTTTTCCCTCTTTTATAAGCTTTTGAAGCTTAAAACATATTATTTTTTTATGTTTGAACCTTTTTGGAAGGGAAATTGTCCCTTTTTAGCAGTTATGACGAGTTATTGAGTTTAAATGCGCAAGATTATTTATGGAGTCAAGATGAATCAATTTTGACATTTTAGAAAACTTTTATCACTTTTCATGCTCTTAAAAAATTACGAAAAGTGAAAATCATGGAGTCCTCTTTTAAGCCCCTTTCAGACTCTTTCAAAATGAAAATATTTTCGAGTACTTACTTGTTTGAACTTGTAAAAGTAAATGAACAACCATCCACTCAGTATAAGTTTACCCCTTTTACGGGCTGAGTCGGGACTGTTTATGAAAAAGGTATACATTGACCAGACATGGTTAATAGAGTTCTCTCGTATTATTTTATCATTTTTCGGATGTAAGAGACTAAACTGACGAAAAAGAACCTGATGGAGCCTAATTGTGTTTTTCTTCTGACTCTCTAAAAATGAAAAATGTTGAGCTTTACTTTTTATGGGCTCATTAAGTTTTTACGACAAAAGAACTAAATGAGTTTCCTATTTGTGTATTTTTCAAACTCTTAAAAGAAAATGACATCGAGTTACCCCTTTAATGGACTCATAAAAATTAAACAGTATAGGACTCGTTAAGCATGACGAGACCAAACCACTCCTTCTTAGGGTTCGTTAAAATACTTCGATGGACTCATCTGAAGGATGAGATTACAGTCCAAGCATATGTTATCCTCCTCAATCTTGTAAAAAATAAAGAGGTACTTGCTAGTAATGGTGGGGGGAAATTGGGGAAGGTGTCCATTTTACATTATCAGTTTTAAAAGGTAGTATGTCCCTCTTGAACATCACACTCTGCCACATTCATGTCCGGGTTGGGAAATCCATTTACCTTACAGTTAATCGAACCTCATTGAAAGTCTTCTTGGTTTTAGGTATTATCATTAAGTCAAATGCTACCAAGTCATTTTTGTGTCATTATGTGTTCAAGAGAAGTTCAACCTCAGTTCAAATCCCTTTACAAATTCTTTGCCTTCATTCACGTTGGCCATCCTTGAGTCAGTCCTTGCAAACTATTTCAAAACGTGATATCGTGTTTCATGTCGTAGGCTTTTCTATGACAAATTGCTTCCTATCAACTTCAGCTCATTATCTAGAAAGTTGATTTAGAAACCTTCAGTTTCTTGAAGTCTGCATGCCTTGATGATAGGTTTTCGTCTTTCGACGACATGTTTTCATCATTGGCCTTCGATTGAATGATTCTATGAGTGTTCAACTTCAGATCACTTATTCACGCTTCATAGATTGTACAGGGAGTACCTTGAGAACCATTGTCATTATTGGTGGTTTCTCTCTCACTTGTTAACGGTTCACATTATTGATGGGTAATCAAGTGGTTTCTACCATGTTCGACTTTGAGACATTCACTCACATGGTTAGAATCATACTATGGATCGACAGATGGAGATCAAGACCCTGGATCTAGTTTCATCAATCCAAGTTGCCAGGAAAATTTATATTCATGATTATGTAGATAGATGGTTGTGTCCATGCTTTGTTTACCATATATATGATCTTAGTTTTTCCATGCTTGTTCATTGAGTTTGCTTTACTTTGAGTATGTGAATGCCTACCTCAAGGATGATTTTTTATATGTATTTGCATTTGTGTTCCCTTGAATGTTCCTTGCAGGTTTTTGACCATTGCCTCTGATTCGATCCTTGTAATGATAAAGAAATTCAATATTTTAAATTTATTTTTATAGACTTCGCACTTTAGGGGGTGATTTGTTACATGTCAATTTGTCGACATGACACTTGATCAGTTTATGAATATTTTTACCTTCCATGGACATGTTTGAACCAGCTCCCTTAGAAGTAAAAAAACTCAAATATGTTGAAGTACATGAGAAATTTGAGTCAAATAGTTGTCACACCTTGTTAAGTTCCATTTGCATTGTTTTCTCTAGATTTTCACGCGCATGCGCTAAAATTGACTCTAAGAACAGCACAAAGCTATGCTCTGTCTGCTACTATAAACCCGCGCGAGTGAATTCTATAAAGTAAAAATAAAAAACTACATTCTAGAAACATAGTTGGTCGAATATTTCCCAACTGAAGGCTTCTAGGTGATGACTATTTGAACTATAACCCTCAGAAGAGGCATCTCCATGTTATGCAACTAGCTCACAAAATAGAAGAAAAGATAGATAAACGACTTCAAAATCAACCTCTTTGAGGGGGCAACCTCCTTTACATTACACAAATGAACAATTATTTGATGATACAAATGACAAGACCTCCTTTCTATATATTGGAGTCTAAGGGGTCACAATATAATCAAAGCTGACATAACAATAATAATGTAAGGGCGCAACAATAACAATAGTGGGCTTATATGGGGCACAATAATAACAATGTCGGGACAACATGAGCACAACAATAACAATAAGGGGCTACAATGACAATAATAATAAGGGAATACACTAGTATTATAAGGACCAAACATGCCCCTCTGCTTCAAAAATGTGTTGTTTTTAGTGCTTAATTAGTTATGGATGCCTCTATATAAAATTCTCATCCTCCCATGTGGAATCTTCAGTGGGTGAGTTCTTCCACTTGATGAGATACTCTAAAATTGATCGATTTCATAGCTATCGAGTTCTTGTTTCAGTGATTGATTTAGGTTCCAATATGATTTTTCATTTCTCGTCAAGTTCTGGCAATATTGTTTGAACTGGGAGCTTGTCAACTATAACCTTCTTTAAGCATGAAACATGGAAAACTGGGTGCACTCAGGAAGATTCAAGAAGTTCCAATTTGTATGTCACAATAAAAATCTTTTGCAACACCTTGTACATACCATAATACTTGGTGACAATTTATTATCTTAGCTTACTTGGTATGGTTGTAGTCGTAGAAATACCCAGTCACCTATATCAAAATGTCTTTCATTGCAATGTTGATCTGCCCATTGTTTCATTCTATTCTGTGCTAAAGTCAGGTTATCCTTTAAGATATGGAGAAATTTTTGTTGATGCTCGATGCGATCTTCCACTGCTTGAACCTTAGAATTTTCTCTTAAATATTATGTGATGGACAGTGGATGATATCCATAAAGTGCAATAAATGGGGTCATTTTTGCTGCAATATGGAAGGAAGTGTTATACCACGATTCAGTTAGAGGCAACCATTGTGTCTATTTATTAGATACAAAGAAACGAAGATATCCTTCCAAAAAATTGTTCATTATCACAGTTTTCCCATCTGATTGAGGATGATAAGATGAGATATGAAGGAGTCGCATCCTTCTCTCATGGATATGAAACTTCCTCCTCTTGGCCTATAAAATGACTAGAGGGTAGATGGATTGAGGAGGTCAGAATTGAGAGAAAATAAACTTATGTTGTTGGTTTGAGATTGGAAATCTTGTCATCTAAGGAGGATATTGAAGGCATTTGGGAGGGACCTCACTGCATCAAGGTGAAGGTTGTAAGGCTCCTCTTATTTTCTGATTAATATAAATGGACACTTTCTCCCATTGATTTTGTCTTATGTGAATGATGAATGGTTTACAATTGTTTATAATATTTATTAAGACAAATTCAATCCCTAATTTCCTTGATCATTAGGCTAAGTTGTTTGGATTATTATACCACATGTGCCTTTTATCCTTTTATGGTCTATGTTTGTAAGTCTTATTAAGCATTGAAGAACTGCATCAAGTCACAACAAGGGATCTTCATCAGGAATTTCATGAAATAGGTAAGTGGCTCATGCAATAGCTATACTTCTTATAATTCGAACAAGTTCAACTTAGGGAAAGAGTTAGTTCAATTTTCATGATTGTTTCTAGTTTCCATTTAGGATCAAGGGAGATCACTCTTGTCTGCAAAAGAGATTGTCTAGTGTAACAGTGACCAAGGGCGGAGAAAAACTAAAGCTCTTATGGTCTGAATCCAAATATAATTCATTTTCTAAGTTGAAGCATCAACTCTGCTCTACACCATTGCTCACATTACTAGATCTGCATCAACCATTTGAGGTTGAGATAAATGCCTTCAATTATGCTATCGGGGCAATTGTTACTCAATAGGGGAATCTAGTGGCATATCATAGTGAGACACTTTCAGACACAGTCTGAGAGTATTCCACCTATGACAAAGAGATGTATTTCATTGTGCAAGCCTGCCGATAATTGAAGCATTACATTTTGGGGAAGGAAACAATCATCCACACTGGCCACCAACCCTGTAATTCATACAGACACAAGGAATGTTGTAGAACGATCACCATTGGAAGTGGTCCACATCTGCAATAGTTCCATTTGAACATCAAGTACAAGAAGGGAAACACCAATAATGTTGCAGACTATCTAAGCCAACAATTGGTTATGGCACTAACCATTGTGCTTGGCTCTTGTGAACATGACACTTCGGGGTGGCCAAATATTTACAACAACGATCTAGAATTCAAAAACACATACCAGATGCTCCTTGAAGGAAAGAAAGTTCTAGATTTTCACCTCCGAGGCACATTGTTGTGCCACATGGGACACCTTTGTGTTCCTTCATGAAAGTGTGCCAAGATGATTTTGTAGAGACGCTATAGTCAGGTCAGTAGACATTTCAGAGCAGAAAAAACAGTGGCAATCTTATATAAGTATTTTTATTGGATTAACCATCAACAGGATGTTGGGAAGTACATTAGATCATGCACTTCCTACGCTATTTCCCAAGTGAAAATCAAGAACAAAGGCCTATATACTCCTTTGCCTACTCCTAGTCAACCTTGGGGATCCATCTCCTTTGATTAAATATCAGGCCTTTCTTGTATTAAGCATGAAACGACTTCGTTTTCATGGTTGTCGACAAATTCTCTAAGATGGCCACTCTAGTGTCCTGCAAGAAGAGTATCATAGCAGAATCCACTGTTGATCTCTTCTTTGAATGAGTATGGGTACACTTTGGGATCCCACTATCTATTATCTCATATTGGGACAACAGGTTCCTAAGTACATTTTAGTCAAGCCTCTGGTCAATGATGGATACCAAGCTCATGAAGTCCATGACCTTCAACACCCAACCCGATGGCAAAATAGAGGTTGTCAATAGGATAATCATGCAAATTATGCACATGTACAACTCAAAGCATCCATGGAAATGGGATGAAAGCCTCCCCTATGTCCATAATAGCTACAACAGAAATCTCCATAGCAATTGGCCACAACTCCTTTAAGGTGGGATTAGGATTCGAGCCATTATGTCCCATTGATGTGGCAATACCATTTGCATCTACTTAGGCAGATCCATCTCATGTTTGTTCCCAAGTCGATAGGGCTAACATCTTCATTGAGCACATTGAACACATCTTCCAGCAGCTCCACGACATTTTGGATAGACTCAATGCTAAATACAAGCAATGTCATGATCAACATTAGGTGCCATGTAAGTTCTAGGTGGGAGACAAAGTTTGGTTACATTTGAAGAAGAAGTGCCTCGTTGTGCCCCACTGTTGTACCTATTTCCCATAGGCAGTCCTTGGCTGCAAAAACTATGCCAAGAAACCAACTCAACCAGCCTTTAGGTTCAAGCTGGCCCTTGAACTAGAGGGGGCTCTCTCAGTTGTTACGAGGCTTTGTTTAACGTTGTTCACCTGTCACTGAATAGCAGCCTTTGAAGTATAATGGCTGGAATTATGGTTTTAATGGGGGTGGTAGACAATCAATGACAATTCCTACTCGTGATTTAAAGGCTCTCTCACAGGGTTCCTTTGAAAGTGTCAGCTTCCAGCCTGACAGAATGACTTTATTTGTATTAGAATTTAGCATAAGAATGTAAGGAGATTCTTAATAATTAAGTAGCCAGACTGATTACTTGACCACTAGAAAATTTGGATGCATGTAGAAGATTTCTACAACCCAACAAAACAGATTTAAATGGAAATGGAATGGCCAAACTGAAACCAATTCTAAGAGGAGCTATTTCAGACAAATAGCCTAATAAGCTAATCCCTTGTAATGGCTGTCAGAAGCACAAAACAAAAACCAGTTAAAGAGGAGCTAGATGAAAAAACAGTCCAATAAACAAATCTCTTTCTAAAGATAATGATTTTGCAGACCTTCCTATAAACACTTTTATCATGTGTAGAAATAAGATATGAAAAACTGGAAAAACATACTCGAAACACAAAATTCTGTAAAAACTAGAGCCATAAGGATTTCATTATAAATACAAAAATAGAAGGTTTATTACAGAGTTAAGAGTTTTTGCATCAAAATACCACACTTATTACTTCAATTGATGAAGTATTTATATAGTTTATTACAAAATATCTTGATAAAAATATCAAGGGCTACTACAAATACCTTAAAACTGTATTAGAAAAATAGAACACAAATAAAGGTAACTAAAACTATTTGAATATTCTGGTACTATCCTTGAGGATCTCTGTTTCTAAGAACAGAAATTCAAATTTGCTTACAACTCATATTTGATGAGGTGGCGTCCAAGTCACTAACTGTCTTTGAGAATTTTCCTCCCAAAATCTTACAGAATAGGGTCCAGTCATGCCTTTGTATATCTCAATAAGAGATAGTTATGTGAAAATTGAGAGAGGTTATTATATATGAATATGTTCTTGAGATAAACCTCACTCAGTTTCACCAAATTGGGCTCCAGCTATTCACAATACGTTCTGTAAAAAGATGTCTAAAAAGGAATTTACAGAATCCAAAAAATAGGCTGTGAAGATGTACTTGTATCTTTGATTATGTAATAGTTGTGTAAAATATGAAGTAGGTTATTTTATGTTAGCATATTAGGAACATAAACCTCCCTCCGTTTCTCAACAATTGTCTTTTATTGGCCACAATCTGTTCTGCACAAATATGACTAAAGAGGATAATCAGGCAACATATGTCTTCAAATTTTCTTTAAAATCTCCCAAACCATAAGAGTTGTTACAAAACTGGGAGAGGTTTTTGTTAATAAGGATATTTGCAGCAAAAAATTCCTTCATTTTCTGAAAATACGTTCTCATGGGTTCAGAAACCATGTTTTAAATCAATGAGGTGTATAGGAAAAACATAGTTTCAATGACCATGAGACAGGCAATGGAATGGAAGCACTGTGGTGCAACAGGCAACTGACATGGTGAAGTTTTATTGGATGAAGGGCAGTAGATTGATGATGTGACAGATGAAGTGGAATGAATGCAACAGATAGGAGAGTGGAGGTGGACGATGACATAGGAGCGGTGGTAATGGAATAGATGTAAACCGTGTTCGGGAGTAAGTCAAGGCAGTAAATGGTTTCGGGATTTTAAGTCCCAAAACAAAAAAATGTGGAAAAGTTTGTTTATGATGGTAGTTTGGGAAACTACCTATTTCGAACGCGCCCCCCCATCAGATGATGGAAGGGTGTGCAGGATGAGAGGCGAGGTGATGGGTGTTTAACACATGAGCAGAAATGGTGGTGGGGTCATGATTTTGAAGGCAAAGGTGAGAACTGTGGGTCCCAGTTATTAAATGGAATGGGATTTGGTGGGGTCGGCAACTAAGGCTTGGCCCACTTGAACATAAAATTAATGTTTTAAATAAATAGTTTTAATAAAAAACATAAACTTACATATTTTTATTAAAAGTAATTTATTTAAAAATTAAAATTATATAAAAAAAATCATCCGAAAGCATAAAATTTATATATGCTCTCAATATTTAACTCGGAAGAAAAGGCAATTTCACATTGAAAATTTTTAATTTTCAGTGTGTCAAAATATGTTACAACATCGACTCCAATGGGGATTGCTTCCCCCTATGGGATGCAAAGAAAAAGGAGATCAGTTTCCTTTAGCGTTTGGCATGGAGTCATACTGTAAACATGATCATCAACCATCATCTGCCATAATCAACTCTCCTGGATCAACCCTGTCATTTGAATAGCCTACCAGTGCAGACTGCAAACTGCAACTGTGAAGTGCAACCATATGCCAGCACTAATCCGGATACTTGTCCATACATAAAACTAAAAATTATAGATTGAAAACTGCTGAAGTGAAACTACTGACACTGTAAGTGGAAAAAAGCACAAGAGTGCCTAATTCATGGGCTATGGATGTAATCAGTTAATCCCTTGGAAGTCATTGCACTCAACCAAACCAAACTTAATACTGCAATCTTGAAATATAACTGAAACAATTGTAGACCTACTGCATACTGAATTTGAAATTAGCTAATCAATCCCACACCTCTATCGAACTGAACTAAAAAATTTACATTGTTGGTGTAATTTGCTTTCCAATGTAACCAAGTACGGAGTGGATTTATTGACAAACCATGTTGTGAGCACCTGAAAATCTGAAGAATATATACAATATGAACATAAAATCCAATGGAAAACCTATACTCACATGTATCATTTAGAAGTTGCATCCTCTGTAGAAATTTTAGATTTTTGATCAAGGCTGAGAGGGAGATACAAATACTGCTTACTGCAAGTATCAACAAACCCCGCATAGCAGTAAAGTCAGCTAAAATTTCAAAAAAAGAGTGGGATTGGTAATCGAGTGGAAGCTCCATCCGACAAAGTGGAGTCGCCAGGTGAAAATAATGCAGCCAATAGAAATGCATATTCCTTGTTCACCAGTAAGAAATATATCTGAAATTTATCATTCCCTGGAGAAAATTTTTTACTTTGCTTGCCCGGCAGCGACGCCAAATGTTGTACATGTTTCTCGTAGGCAGTCCTTGGCTGCAAAAACTATGCCAGGAAACCAACTCAACCAGCCTTTAGGTTCAAGCTGGCCCTTGAACCAGAGGGGGCTCCCTCAGCTATTATGAGGCTTTGTTTAACACTATTCACCTGTCACTGAACAATAGTCTTTGAAGCACAACAGCCAGATTTATGATTTTAGTGGGGGTGGTAGACAATCAATGACAATTCCTACTCATGATTTAAAGGCTCTCTCACAGGGTTCCTTTTGAAAGTGTCAGCTTCCACCCTGACATAATGACTTGATTTGTATAAGAATTTGGCAGAAGAATGTAAGGAGATTCCTAATAATTAAGTAGCCAGACTGATTACTTCACCACTAGGAAAATTTGGATGTGTGTAGAAGATTTCTACAACCCAACAAAATAGATTTAAAGGGAAACAGAATGGCTAGACTAAAACCAATTCTAAGATGAACTATTTCAGATAGATAGCCTAATAAGCTAATCGGTTGTAATGGTTGTTAGAAAGCACAAAACAAAAGCTAGTTAAAGAGGAGTTATGATGAAAAAAGAGTCCAATAAACAAATATCTTTCTAAAGATAATGATTTTGCAGACCTTCCTATAAACACTTTTATCATGTGTAGAAATAAGATATGAAAAACTGGAAAAACATACTCAAAACACAAAATTCTGTCAAAACTAGAGCCATAAGGGTTTCATTAGAAATACTACAACAGAAGCTTTATTATAGAGTTAAGATTTTTGGCATCAAAAGCCCAAATTTATTACTTCAATTGATGAAGTATTATACAGTTTATTACAAAATATCTTGATAAAAATATCAAGGGTTACTACAAATATCTGAAAACGGTATTACAAAAATAGAACACAAATAAAGGTAACTAAAACTATTTGAAGAGTTCCAGTACTATGCTTGAGGATTTATGTTGCTAAGAAGAGAAATTCGAATTTGTTTACAACTCATATTTGATGAGGTGGCCTCCAAGTCACTAACTGTCTTTGAGCATTTTTCTCCCGAAATCCTATAGAATAGGGTCCATTCATGCCTATGTATATCTCAATCCGAGATAGTTCTGTAACAATTGAGAGAGGTTATTGTAGATGAATATGTTATTGAGATAAACCTTACCCAGTTTCCCCAAATTCGGCTCCAACTGTTCACAATGCTTTCTGCAAACAGATCTCTAAAAAGGAATTTACATTGAATCCGAAAAATAGGTTGTGAAGATGTACTTGTATCTCTGATTATGTAATAGTTGTGTAAAATATGAAGTAGGTTATTTTACTTTAGCATCATAAGAACATAAATTTCCTTCAGTTTCTCAAGAATCATCTTTTATTGGCCACAATCTGTTCTGCAAAAGTATGACTAAACAGGAAAATTCCGGGAACATATGTTTTCAAAGGTTCTTTAAAATCTCCTAAACCATAAGAGCTGTTACAAAACTGGGAGAGATTTTTGTTAATAAGGATATTGGATTAAAAAACCTCTTTCCGTTTCTAAAAATACGTTCTCATGGGTTCAGAAACCATGTTTTAAATCAATGAGGTGTATAGGAAAAACATAGTTTCAATGACCACGAGATAGGCAATGGAACGAGAGCATTGTGGCGCAACGAGCAACTGACGTGGTGAATATTTTTTGGATGAAGGGCAGTAGATGGATGATGTGGTGGATGGAGTGGAATGAATGCAATGGATAGAAGAGAGGAGGTGGACGATGATATAGGAGCGTCAGTAATGGAATAGATGTAAACCGCGTTCGGGAGTAAGTTAAGGCGGTAAATGGTTTCGGGATTTTAAGTCCTAGAACACTAAAATGTGGAAAAGGTTGTTTATGATGGCGGTTTGTGAAAATGCCTATTTCGGACCACCCCCCGCACCGCCCCCCCCCCCCCCCCCCAACCGATAAATTTCGGACGGCGAATGAGGAGGCGCCGAAAAAGGTTTGTGGCCATCAGATGTGGAAAGGGTGTGTGGATGAGAGGCGACGTGATGGGTGTTTAACACATGAGAGGAAATGGTGGTGGGGGTCAATGATTTCAAAGGCGGAGGTGACAGCTGTGGGTCCTAGTAATTAAATGGAACAGGATTTGGTGGGGTCGGCAACTAAGGCTTGGCCCACTTAAACATAAAATTAATGTTTTAAATAAATCGTTTAATAAAAAATATAAACATATATTTTTATTAAAAATTAAAATTACATAAAAAAAATCATCCGAAAGCATAAAATTTATATATGCCCTCAGTATTTAACTCAGAAGAAAAGGCAATTTCACACTGAAATTTTTTTATTTTTAGTGTCTCAAAATATGTTACAACACCCACCAGAAGCTTCACCTACTTCGATATGTGGCGTACAATATCCCCAAGGCTGTAGGGGACAATGCCTTCAAGCTCAACATTCCACTGTTCCTTGGCATGCACCCAATATTTAATTTGGACCAACTGTGACAATACTTTCCCCCAGCATTGGACACATCTGACATTGTTGAGCAACTCACACCAACATAGCTTAACCCAACCTGCATCGAACAAGCTGCAACTCACAGTATCATGGACACACATATCAAGAAAACTAATTAGCAAAGGATCCAACTATATCGAGTTATCAAAGCAGACCACCTCCTTCACGAGGGCAAGTGGTTCACGAGGGACCAAGTTGAACAGAAATTTCCTCACCTCATGGAGGCTCTACACAAAATGGGGACCATTGCTTCCTAAGGGGGGAGGACTGATCCAGGTGGATATTGGTGGCCACCTACCTATTCAACCTAGACCTCTATTCAGTTTCATTAGTTTCCTTGATTATAGCAGCATTACTATTTTTAGCATTTTTTCAGGTCTTGAACTTCCGTAGCTATTTTTACCTAATAAACAACATTTTTTGAGGCCCGGAGCACTTCTGTAACTATAGGAAAGGGCATGTTGCAAACGCTGTTTTACTCGTAGATATATTTCCAATGAGGTATTGTACGTGCCAAACATAGATCGTATGACCAAGTTAGAACCCTAGGAAGTTGGCTGCCTAACAAACTCTTAGTGTTCCATCTCTTGGGGTTAAGGTTTTGGTTGTTCAGGGTTTCCTTTTGTTTATTAATAATAAAAAGGCCCTTAAGCCTCATTCTGACAAAATTCAAAGGCATATAGCTACCACATCTCTTCTTAGAGATAACTACCATCACCTGAGCTAGTTTATTTCCATTCTGCTTGTAAGCATCTTTCAGTTTTTTGACATTAATGAAATGAATATTTATTTTTGCCCTGAATCATTTGCTCTCCCGGCTTCACTCCGACCAGATTTGTTCGCCAAGAGAGCAGTGCAAAAACTTAGAAGATATTGCCATTTCTTATAATAACCTCAAAGTTAGAAGAGCCATACAACACAAAAAAGGGACCCAAAAACTACCAACAAATAACATTTCACAAAGGGAGATTCAGTGCATGAGAAGCACCTAGGACCATATGAGGGCCATGCTTGTTATGAATATGGAAATCGATATGATCCAATTCTACTTCAACTTGATCCAACCTCTTACTGGTTTGACGTTGGCTACGAAGGACAAAAGCTAGGGGCTCCATAATTTCTCCTTAGGTGTATTGGACATCATTAAAATAAGCAATGGTCATGTTTATGTCATTGTACCTCTACTAGTAAATGACATCGAGACTGACAAGGATATCCCTCAATTGTTCTGCAATAGAGGCCGGCATAGGAGGTTGCTCCACATGTCCCGATCACTGGGCACAAACGTGGGCCACCTCATCTTCCATATATGTACAATGGCCACATGGACCTACACCACGACGGGCCCACCTGCACTATCTCAACATGTCTACCTAATGAACCTCACACCAAATCTTCATAGCAAGAGAGGTGTCCATACCATTGCCATGATGCCCACTAGTCTTGCCTAAGAGGGGGAGCGCAACCACCTAGCAAGCGTAGTGTCCACAGGCATGTCAGACACACCAACTGTGAATAAAATCATCCCAATTATCCGAGCGAAAACCCTTTACTGAGCCTTCAAGACAAAATGGTCACCCAATTCTGCCACCCTTGAGTTCTGAGACAAGACCCTGCTTCAAAATAACGTCCTCACAAAAGGGGAAACCAACCGGGGTGACCCAATACTGACGAGATACATAAAACAAAAAGCAAACGAAGCAGGGAGGGAGCCCCTCGCTTACCAAATTTCTGACACAATGCAACAGCGTTGCCCTAGGTAGAGCTATATCACCTGAACTCGAATCGCAACAACTTCATTCTATGTTCCTAGCACTCAGTGCATGTGCCCCTAACCCCACTCTCTAGGATCACACACCACTGTCACCATCACTCAAACGTGATTTGCAGTGCAAACGTTCCACCCCCAATCAACTCCTTTCAACACAAAGGCGCCTAGACCAACATGCATGCACATGTGAAGCGCCTATGCACACTCAACTGCACACTCAACTGCTCAACCAACCTCCTATACCAAGAAAACAACTATAGCAGAGGTCTTTAAATTTTCGAGATATCTAAGTAGCATCTTCCTTCTCGATGGTTCTACTCAGACAGTGCCACTTAATGTGGTCATCTCCTCACTTGTCACCACACGTCATGCTAAACTCGGCCGGCTCTGCACCCCTTGCTTACCCTCCCCATGGAGATAAATTATCATTTAAAAAAATATTATATAAATTAAAAATATACGGTCATGATTTAAACAAGTGATACTAGCATGTCAATTTTGTTCAATTTGGTTGTTTAAAAAAATATTACATACATTTGAATGTTGTATTTAGTTTATGAAATTAGTAAAGTTTGAGAAATTTGTATATTAAAAGCCGAAATTTATAAATATGAGGATTTTTTTCTATTTAAAAAAAATTGAAAATATAGATAAAAATATTTATATAACTTCAATGACTCTTTCGAGCAAGTAATGATCGTTGGAAATGATTAACTCTTAGTACAGCAAGCAGCAGTCATGTGAATAACGTCTTTTCAACCGCTCACTGCATTTCTTTTCAACCTATCTATTAAATTTCACATTATTTCTATGCAATAAAAAGAAATAGAAAGACAATGAAGTAGTCATTACTGTCTCCAGATATGTCTAATCAATCAACTATTAATTATGATACACTAATAACAAGTGGACAGAAAACGAGATCTAAGTTAGAGAAACATCAGTCATGATTCTCAATGAACGACGAGCTTCCGATGGGTTCTGTTTCCATTACAGTAACTTTGAAATATGATAATTGATGTGAAAAGGTAACGCAACCTATGAAAAGAATTGAAGTTAACAAAATGTGGAGTTAATAACGCACTGGTTTAACGCATAAAAGCGTTAATTTCTCCCCAAAAAAAAAAAAATTCTTCAATTTGTTTCGCTGGCTGTAGTTGGCATTTTGGTTTTCTCGCTGCTTTTTCAAACTTCTGCTGCTCTCTCAAAGAGGCTTACCTTTTCTCTCAAGTCAAGTTGTTGTTCTCTCAACGAGTCTTATACAAACTCGTCTTTCTCTGTTTCTTTTAAGAAGTATTACACACATTGAGCTCTGATATCATCACAATAATTGAAAGAACAAAATGTGGAGCAGAAGACTTGCTTTCATTAGTATTACAAATCAGTTAAATAAGATTACATTGGAAACATCACTAATAAATAATTGGAATTAAACCCAACTTAAATTCAACTAAGTCAAACTAAATTGGGTCACTTGCAAGAATGGTTTTGACACCTAACATATGGTTGGGATTAGATTCTCCAACAACATAGAACAATCATAACATATGATTAGGATTAGATTCTCCAACAACATAGAACCATCAAACTGAAACCATTCTCATTTCAGGATGGAACGTTGAGTTAATTCCGCAAAGACTCCAATCCACGTAATTATGGTTGCCTGAAAATCCCTGCTAATTTACGACTGCAGCATAGCCAACTTACACACCTCAAAATGACATAAATCATACTCTGTAAATCCCGATACTGGTGAATGACTTAATAAGGTGAAGTCCAAATTTCAGTATGTTAGTGTGCATCTTTCAACAAATTTAAGAACAGTGAAGAACTCCAAAATACATTTCTAACTAGAAAGGGATGAAATATAAGCATGCATGATCATGTTGATTCAAGTAGGAAGAGATTACCTAAATGAAAAACTTATTCAGCAAACATAATTCACCACAAAAAGTTCAAATATAAGTATGCATGCTGATGTTGATTCAAGTAGGAAGAGAATTCCTAAATGGAAAACTTTGAAATATAAGTATGCATGCTGATGTTGATTCAAGTAGGAAGAGAATTCCTAAATGGAAAACTTGATCAGCAAATGTAAATCATCACAAAAAGTAGTACCCATGTAATTTATATGGTTGGGATGTATTGAAGTTTCTTAAAAATATTAACGATCTTAGAGTTTAGCACAAAATCCATATACTATATATTTCAATATAAACTAATCACAATACAAAGAAATATAAAGGGTTGATTTAGAAATGGAAAGGGATCACAATACAAGGAAATATAAAGGGTTGATTTAGAAATGGAAAGGGGTTGATTTACATACGTGGGATGAATCAATACCGTGTGAGGGAACATGGTGTGAAGTCTAGCATCTTATCAATCATAAAGGCCGGTCTTCATACCATAATTACTAAGTTTAATTAGGATTTTAATTAGATAATATAAAAATTTGAATGAAAAAAAATCAATTTGATTTTTTTTTATAATAGACATCATAAAGATTTGTGTTTTTGTTAGTTATTTTTTTAATTTTGATAAATTTTATTAATTCCAAATAATATAACAATTTTACAGATAAAATTTATCTAAAAACTTTATTATTCATCTTTTTTCTCTAAAACTTCTTTTTTCTCAAACCTTTGATGTCATATCTTTCTTTAATTTGAAACTGAAGAAACATATTTATGTAATAGATGTATTAAAAATTAGTTTATCTATAATCCCTCCGTAAATAAAAATCAATCTGTAGGAATTTATAGGGTAAGTTCTTTAGACAGAACACCAAAGGACATCGCTCACAAACAAATCACAAATCAATACATCAATATTGTTGACGTGGTTAAAACCCTCAAAGAGGGAAACAGTCCACGGCTTGAGCCAACGCGGCCACTTCAGGCAATTTATTAATAAAATAATGAAAATTTACATAAGCTTCTCTC
>APFE030679522.1:136798-154291 GCA_000404065.3 Pinus taeda
CTACAAATGACCCTCCATGCTCTTTAAATAGAGATCATGGACCAATCGGGTGTTAAGCCATGGATCAAGTGTCGGTAATACTGAGGAGAGAATGAACCGTCGGATCACTACATATCGTGACTATCAGATTGTAAGTTACAAAAGTACATAGTAAAGAAACACACTTTATCTAACTCTACACTAGACCAAGTTATACTTAACTATTTCCTATGTGTCAGAATATCCCCTCATCCCCCCTTAAGAACAACTTGGGATAGGATTGAAGGATGTACAAATACGACACAATAGGAGAAGGAATGAGGCATTAGAGCCTATCCCCCCTTAGTGACAACTTCCTGAACTCCAACCATAAATCGAAGTTTAGTAAACTTTGCCTCTGTGAGAGCCTTTGTAAAGATGTCTGCAACTTGATCCTCTGTTGAAAAATATTGTACTTCAAGAACATGGTCGTGAATGAGATTTCTGATGAAGTGCATGTGTAGTTCAATGTGTTTGCTACACTGTTGTTGGACTGAATCTTTGCATAGTTGAATGGCACTTTGATTATCACACCAAAGTGTAGTTGGATGTTGCTGCTGAAAGCCAAACTTTGAGAGGATCTGACAAAGACACAGGGCTTCCTTACTAGCTTCTACAGCACCACGGCACTCTGCTTCTACTAAAGAAAGAGAGATGACACTTTATTTCTTGCAAGCCCACATAATAGGTCTTGAACCAAGAGTGAACACATAACCTACAATAGACTTCCAATCATCAAGGTCACCAACCCAATCAAAATCAGTGAAACCAACCAATAGAGGAGATGCTTCTGCATTGTAATGAATCCCAAACTGGACTGTACCTCAAACATAACGAAGTATTCTTTTAGCTACTTTCCAATGGCATTCATGTGGGTTTTGCATAAACCGAACAATAAGGCCAACAACAAAGCAAAGGTCAAGATGAGTATTATTGCACTAAAAATTGTCACCTTGACATTCTACTATCTCTGTGAGCTCATTACTACTCATACTTTCCCCCTCTGCAAGTCTGAAGCATCAGTTCCTCATATCAAGCCTTGAAAGTAAGAGAAAAGCCCTCAAAGTCTTTAAAACTCTGATTCCACACTTTCTCTTTGTCTTACCTATGGTCCCACACCTAATGGTCAAGTCTCCTACGCACCTGACCGCTCTGTCTTTGTGTTAAAGGTGTGGACCCCTGTAAAAGTTAAAAAGGCATGAGTATATTATAAAAAACTCACTTTCAGTGATTTCTAGAAGCTTCTGGAAGGAATCTTGAGGTGGCAAGTTCGCTCTCTTAAGGTTCATGCATCCCATACCTTAAGGAGCTAACCCCTTAATGTGAGGAGCTTATCCCTTTGAAGGAGGATTCTATCCCTTCATAGGTGGACCTGTAACCTCCTCCTCTGCACTATAAAAAGAAGCATTGAGCTAGTTATTGAGGAGGTTAGAAGCTGAATATTTTTTAGGTGAAATGTTGTTGGAACTTAGTCTTCTTAGTTGAGTTCTTGTGAGGAGAGATTACATACCTCTATGATCTCATTTGGAAGAGTGCAAGGCTTGTGAAAGTAAAGGAAATTGTTGTTTTGGACCCCAGGAAGAGCTTGTTCAACATCAAGGCTGAAAAGGTTGTAAGGTTCTTCTACTTCAAAGTTAATACAAATAAGTTTGTTTTTCTCAATAAGCTGTTGATTCATGGTTTATTTTATGGATTCCTTGATCACCATAATAGACATGATTTATAATATTCGCTATGCATGTGCTATTTAATGTTTTCTTGTTTGTGATTGTAGGTTCTCAAAGGTAACTCTTTCGAACGATTGAAGGATGAATACTTCAAACAAGCAGTCGATCTAAGGTAGGGTCTTAACACTTTTATAGTTTTTATTTATAAATTGCATATGTCTAGAGAAAGATAGATTTGTTTGTCTGTTTTTTGCTAGACTATCTTCTGATACTAGGGAGATCGGTCTTGTTTGCAAGATCGATTTATCCGGCCAACAAATTGGTGACTCTGTTGGGGAGCTGAATTTGGTTTTTGGTTTTCCTTTGTTTTGACTTGAGAAAATTGTTTTCGTTTCTGGTTTTTGATTAATGTATGCTAGTTTGGGTAACTTTTAGAATCTGGATTATTTTTTGTTTTTTTCGAAGTTTTCAGGGGACCCACTTTATCTTTACAGATAGTGTGGGCATCTCCGCACTTTTCCTTTAGTAAATAGAGTGGGACTACACCTGTTTTTTTTGGAGCTTGCGGACCCTATAAAAGTTTTGAAAAACCTAAAATATCTTCTTCCAGTTAACTTTAGGTTTTATTTAGGATTTTCAATGTCTACCAAGATCTGTATTTTTCCTGTCAAAAATTTGTTGTGGGTGAGTTCCAATGATATTTTTGTTTTAGATGATTTTCTAGAAGTTTTGCATGCCTGGAGTGATTTTCACTTGGTTTCTGTAGTGACTCAAAGATTAGAAGCTTGAGAAACCTTAGATCACCCTGGTGTCTTTTCGTCTTCTTGATGACTCTGACTTGGTCGTGAAATCTATCCTTTGTGAGAAATAGATTTAGTTTTCTCCTTGCAAATCTTTGAACAAACTTTGTTATAAGTTTTGAATTTCATTTTTACAAAAGAAAACATATCTAGATGTTTTTTGATTGGTTTGTTATTCTGAACAAATGAATCCTTAGTTTACTGAACAACTAAGCAAAACATCCTCAAAAAGAATTGAAGCTTTTATTTAATTAGATTTTTAAAAGTTTTTAGATCTCAAAATTAGTTTTTGTAGTTTTGAGTGTTTTTCTAGAACTTGTAGATCTCTTTTGAAACAAATTGTTTTTTGTAGTTTCGAGTTTTGAAAAGGGAAAGGGATTTATTGTGAGCATTAATTATTAGTCTCGTTTTGAGCTCTTATTGAAAAATACAAAAAGCATGTTGAAAGAAAGAATTGTTTCTTAAAGAATTGCATTCTCAAACTCTTTCTTTTAGCTAGAATTTCATTGAAAGAAAAACGAATTGCTTATCATTTTAGGTGCATTTTTTAGTATTTTTGGAGTTGAGTCTTCACACTATCAAATTTCCATTTCCATACCTATTGAATTAAAGAACAACCCATAAAAGCAACGCTTAATTAAAATTGATCTAGTAAACTTTTCTATTTCTAGGGCTCTTATCACCAATATAGCTTAGGCTAGTATCTTGGAGTAGGGAGTAATTACCTCTCCAAGATAGTTAAAACAAACAAGTAGATACATCTTGCGGTAGGAAATAAATCCAATTGTAATTGATATATTCTGGGAAGCTTTTCTTAAAGGAGTCAATCACGAGATCATGTCCGAACCTTTGAGACAATCAATTCTGTTTCATTGGGAAAGATAGAAGATTGCGCGTATTATAAATGGTAAACCTCAGATTAACCATTGTCGAGGAGCCTGGGGTCACTTGTTGGTAAACCTCGGATTGACCATGTCGAGGAGCCTTCAAGGGGATTGAGCTTTGTTACTCTACCCTTGCACGTAGATCGGATCGTAGACTGTTCCCCCACTTGTATTTGTTGTTGTTGGTAACCTTAGTGTCCATAAACTTAAGATTATTTCCTAAGGTGACAGTGAAGGAAGGATCTTGTTGTACCTGGAGCAAACGTTGACTAGACTCACTTGGACTCTTTGGGGGGTTCTCTTCACTCGAGATGATTTTGTGAAGAAACTTGTGCCAGTCTGTTTCATTAAGCAAGTTGTCAGGGTAACTGTTCCAACCGCCCTTTCTGTATTAAATTTCTACTAAATTGGATTTCATCACCAACTAGTATTTTTAGTACGGGAAGTTATTGTTTGTGTGTGGTTTGAACTCTTAGATTTTTAGGCGTGTGATTCAGTTGTTTGTTTCTTTAGAGACTTTAGGTGTTTTTATTGAAATTTTCTTTGTTTGCATGTGATTATTTTCATCCTACATCAAGAGGTTATTATCCTTCATCGATCATGTCAAGACGATCATCTATGTTTTCCGAATCACCGGAAACATTTTTATATGGTGGTCCTTCTGTTCCTTCGGGGTACTAGTCACTCTCTGGTACTTTTTCAGGAGCAACTTCTCGACCGACTGAACATCAGTTATCATCTGGTAGTAATGGAACTCAAACGTTGAACGCAAAGCAGATTCTTATGATGTCTGGTAGTATTCCAAATCCTCAACCCCAAGGTAGTTAGTTACCGCCTGAGGGGCAACCCCAAGGTAGTCAGTTACCGCTTGGGGGGCAACCTCAAGGTAGTCAGTTACCGCCTGTGGGGCAACCCCAAGGTAGTCAGTTACCGCCTGTGGGGCAACCCCAAGGTAGTCAGTTACCGCCTGGGGGGAACCTCAAGGTAGTCAGTTACCACCTGGGGGGCAACCTCAAGGTAGTCAGTTACCACCCGGGGGGAAACCTCAAGGACAGTACATACCCCAAGATCAACCCCAAACTCAGTATACTCCTCAGAATTCTTATCAACCCCAGAATCAGTACGTGCCTTAGGGTTATCAACCTCAAGGTCAGTACCTAACTCAAGGTTTCCAGCCGCCTTCTAGTCAATTTTTTTTACAAGGAGATAGAAATGTACTGCTTAATTATCAGCCCTACGTTCAACCAGGTTATGGTCCTCCATATGCACAACCTGTTATGAGTCCATACCCCGGAATGAACATGGTGTGGAATCCACCTCAAACTCAACAGACTATGCAACCTAATATGTAGTTGTCTAATCAACCTGGACAACCTTTGGTTTCTGGTTCAACCCAACAACCTGTCCAACCTACTATTCAAACCCTTGCACCTGGTTTAGTTCAGCAGCCTGGTCCTAGCTCACCTCAGATTCCGCCTCAAACTACTGCAACTTCTGTTCAACCTACCACACCTGTTTCTCGAGTATCTGTAGCTCCAATTTCTACTATCCCTGCATCATTACAAACTCTTCAAGTCTCTGTGCCACAGTCAGGACCCACAGTTCATACTTCAGTCCAGATGCCTGTAAGACAAGCTGGTCCAAGTACGATTGCTACAAGTCAACTGCATTTCACTTATCAACTGTACCAGGGATAGTATCAATTCGGTCCTACTGTACAAAACCCAATTTATCAGTATCAACCGTATCCTGACTATACTTATCAATAGCCTCAACAACCACAGTTTGGTCCAGTTAATCCTGGTTTTCTAGGAGGTTATAACATTCCTAATGCAAATTTGATTCCATGTTATCCTAGATATCCTCCTCCTGGAGCTGGTCTCATTACTCAAGGTCTTCACGACCCTAATCGTCAGTTACCATTTATTGCAACTTTGGATTTACCTGATTTGTTGCGCCTCACGAACGATCTGATTTACTATCTTCCATATTGGCCACCAATGCCTAATAAATTGCCCAGTGATATCCCGAAATTTGAGGGTAAGTCAGAGGAGGATCTGTCAAATCACGTTATGACTTATCACCTCTGGTGTGCATCTAATTCAATCATTGATGATTCAATTCGATTGCGTCTTTTTCAACGAACTCTTATTGGTCTTATCGCCAAATGGTACATTGAGTTACCACGAGGCTCTTTTTATAATTTCAATCAGTTAGCCACTGCTTTCTTAACTCATTTTCAGTTGCCTGTTAGATAAGACAATGGCACGGAACTGTTAACTTCACTAAAACAATCCACGTCCACATATATTTCTGATCATATTCATGAATTGCGATGTAGAAGGCGTTTAGTGAAAGTTTTCATTCCGAATCAATTTTTAGCGGAATGGTTCATTAAATCATTGTTACCTAAAATCACTGAAGATGTAGCTAAGGGAGGAGTTGTCACTGAAGAGCAAGTCATTGCTCAGGCTCAGTACCTTGACCTTGTCTACACGTAGTCAGGTACTTTACATGAAAAAATCCCTGATCTTCCAAAACACGATCAAATAACTGCAGCTCCTTCAGGGTCTCATGTCACTGATGGTATTATTGTTTTAGTTAGTACTACAAGTAAGAATAAATCTTCAAAGAATTCTTCTCCTACGATAACTTTACTTTATTCCCCGAAAGGAAATTCTTCCGCTGAAATTTCTGCCGACATCCATGTCGTAGATTCATCTACGACCAAATCCGGTAGTAAAGAGAAAGGGAAGAAGGAAAACAAATAAAATTAAAAAGATAAAATGGATAAAAATGAATCTACTGACGAAAAATGTAAACCTCGCTATCCTTGTTTCATTTGCAACAAGGATCATTTTACCAAAGAATGCCCACATCGAGCAGAGGTTTCAAAATTCGTAAAGATTCTCAAACACCTACTGTCTTGAAGGATCCTTTTCCTACTCAAGATAGTAAGATGGTTTCTTCTTCCTTGAATACCTCAGAAGAAACCATTATGATGATGTCTCATGTCAAGATTGTGATGCAATCGCAAGATTATGGTAGTAAAAATCCTGTTGATGGTAAAGAAGCAGAATCTTCTAATTCAAACACATCAACTACACCTCCTCCTAGTTCTGATCCACTACAGATTGAGAAACCCAACCCTGACTTAGTAATCAAACCGCTTGTTAAAGGTATATTTCAGAAATCAGCTTTCAATCCACATGCGAGAGCTGCTCAGAATTATAACATTGTTGAAGACTTAGCTATTTCCCCTTCGGCAATGTCGGCTTTGGAAGTGCTGCAATAGTTCCCAGCACAACGTAAATTACTATTTTCTGCTATAGGAGCTGTCGATATTCAGGATCCGAACCTAATAATATTCGATTTAGAGAATAGTACACCCCACCTACCTCATCAAATGGCTTTCCAGATTCCAGTTTTAGTAAAAAACAGACCTTGCTTTCAGACTGTGATTGATGAAGGGGCTTCTACGTGTATTATGTCAGCCCAGTGTTGGAGATCGCTTGGTTCTCCCACACTCAATCAGTCTCTGACAATTCTAAAGGTTTTTGATGGCCGAGAGTTCCATCCTTTTGGTATTTTGTAGGATTTACCTATAGGGATCGAAGGCAAAAATGTAAATCTAGATGTGGAAGTGGTTGATGCCCCTCTAGATTACAACCTTCTCCTAGGTCATAGTTGGTCTTATGCTATGACTGCTATTGTTTCATCAGTCTTTCGCCTTATAAAGTTTCCTCATAACGGAAAGATCATTACGATAGACCAGCTAATTTATTTCTCATTCAACCCAGCCTCTACAAATAGTGTTCATCACATCGGTAAAATGACTATCCCTTACAAGGATGTTGGCATAGGTTTGATTAAATATTCTGGTTTACTGGGATCTTTTTCCTTCCCTCCTCCTAACGTATCGCCTTCTATTGAAAATATCCATATGATTTCATCAAATACTGTTACTTTTGATGATCCTTGGATCGTACCTTCCGATTCTTAGGTGGATTCATTTGATGGTGCGATGCCTTTGAGTCCCTTTGAAATTGCATATAAGGTTGTACAGTCGTTTTCTGATTTCTGATCAAGATCGAGGATAGCTTCTTCCTGTATCAACCTCGTTAAAAAATGAAACTGGGTGTCTCGAGGATAGTTTCTTCCTATATCAACCTCGTTAAAAAATGAAACCAAGTGTCTCAAGGATAGTTTATTCCTGTATCAACCTCATTAAAAAATGAAACCATGTGTCTCGAGGATAGTTTCTTCCTGTATCAACCTCATTCAAAAATGAAACCAGGTGTCTCGAGGATAGTTTGTTCCTGTATCAACCTCATTAAAAAATGAAACTGAGTGTCTCGAGGATAGTTTCTTCTTGTATCGACCTTGTTAAAAAATGAAACCGTGTGTCTCAAGGATAGTTTCTTCTTGAATCAACCTCGTTAAAAAATGAAACTAGGTGTCTCGAGGATAGTTTCTTCCTATATCAACCTCGTTAAAAAATGAAACCGGGTGTCTCGAGGATAGTTTGTTCCTGTGTCAACCTCGTTAAAAAATGAAACCGGGTGTTTGGAGCTAGTTCCTTGTCTTGTGTCAAGCTTGTTAAAAAATGAAACAAGGAGTCGTGAGCATAGTTCCTTGTCTTGTGTCAAGCTCATTAAAAAATGAATCAAGGGTTATGAGCATAGTTCCTTGTCTTGTGTCAAGCTCATTAAAAAATGAAACAAGGAGTCTTGAGGATAGTTCTTTTCCTGTGTCAACCTCATTAAAAAATGAAACAACTCCCTTTCCAAATCAAGTCTTTGATTAAGATCTCGTAAAATCTAAGTTGAGTCTTTCCAAGATCTCAAAAATGAAAGCTCATTCCATCCACCTCGTTGAATGCAATGAAGCTTGGGGGCATGTACATCGATTTGAGTCATTATGCTGGGGACATGCGAACTTATAAAAAGCATAGTTTTTTGTTTCAAGCTTGTGTAAACATGAAACCGAATCCAAGTAGAGATCTTTATGGTTCAAGCTTGTGTAAAAATGAACCCATACCCAATTTACATCTCGTGATTCACATTTTTATCCACTAAATTCTGTTAGATGAGCCTTGGTTGTTTTCATTCCATTTCCACAATCTCTTTGGCTGATCATATGCTTTCACTTGGCTGTTTTTCCTTTCCTGAGGGACCATAGTGATGAGTAGTTTTATTAGCCAGCCTCTTAACCATTACATGTGTTGATCAGTTCCACCATTGTCGGAACCAGTTGCTACCCTTTATACCACTCGTTCCTCTAGAACAAGTCTTCTTTAAGCTCTTTTCTAACTCGTAAAATTTGAAAATATTATTGAGTTTTTCCCTTTTAACTCGTTAAACAGAATAAAAAGGCAGTCCACTTTCAGCTCTTTTCTAACTGTATAAACATGAAAAGATCGCTAGACTTTTGTCATTTCGAGTTCAACATTGGTTATGAAACGACGTGTCTTTGATCACTCTTTTACTTTTTCGGATCAGAGCCACTAATTATGAAAAGTACTCCTTGATTGTAATGGTCAAGCAGTTCTCTCGAGTATTATTTTATACTTTTTCGGGCTCAAGGGACACAAATTTATGAAAAATGACCCCCCTGGAGTTTTCTTTTCCGTGTCTTTTTCAAACTCTCTAAACATGAAAAATACTCTGAGTTTTACCTATGTCGGACTTGTTAAATTGTGACGACATTGGACTCGTCACCATGACGAGACTAGAGTCCTCTTTAAACCCTTTTCAGACTCGTTAAATATGAAAAGATTGTCGAGCGCTTGTCTTTTCCAGCTCGTTAAAGTATTGGAAATGTCATCCCTCTTATATTATTTTATCCTTTTTCAAACCTGAGGGATTATTTTACGAAAACGTACTCTCATGGAGTTTTCTTAAGTTTTTTTGACTCACTAAAATTGAAAAACACCAAGTTTTTCCTATACTGGACTTGTTAAAATTTAATAGTAAAGGACCTGTTCAATTTTAAACAGGAACAAACCACTCCTTCTTAAGGTTTGAATTTTAAACTAAGTTGGACTCATCCGAAGGATGAGCTTATAAACAAGCAAATGGTATGCTCCTCAAGCTTGTCAAAAATAAAGAGGTACTTTCCAGAAATGGCGGGGGAAAAGAGAGAAAAATGAACCTGTTTGTTACACTTTTTTTTTAGAAAAGCCATTAACCACTCTTGAACATGACACTTTTTGTTCATCTGGCTTGGGAAATTCTTTGCCTAACAGTTAATCAAACCCCATTGAAAGTCTTAAGCTGGTTTCTGGGTATTAGCTTTGGGTCAATTGCCACCAAACCATCTGCAGTGCCATTATGTGTTCAAGAGATCAATTCAAACAAACCATTCATTTGCAAGATATTTGTCATCCATTTTGACCATCCCTGAGTTAGTCCTTGCCAATATATTTCTTCAAAACTTGATCTATGATTTCGTGTTGTGGGCTTGCCTATGACGGATCGCTTTCTATCGACTTCAGCTCATTACCTAGGAAGATGATATAGAAACCATCAGTACCTTGAAAATTGCATGCCCTAATGGCAGTTTTCTCACCTTCGACGATAGGTTGCATCATTGACCTTCGATCGAATGATTCTATAACATGTTCGACTTCAGCTGAGTTATTCACATTTCATGGATTGTACTGAGTACTTTGAGAGCCATTGACATTACTGGTGGTTTCTCTCACACTTGTTAACAATTCACATCATTGACTGGTAATCAAGTGGTTTCTACCATGTTCGACTTCGACACATTCATTCACATGGATAGAATCGTACTAGTTCGAGAAGTGGAAATCAAGACCTTGGATCTAGTTTCTACCATCCAGGCTGTGAGGAATTTTGTTATTCATTATATAGTGGACTATTCATAAATAGATCACTGCACCCATACTGTGTTTACACATGTCTATAATCTAGATTTATTAAAAAATCATTCCTGTATCAGAATAGTTTAGTCAGTTTTCTAGTTAGTTTTAATCTGAGTATGGCAATGCCTACCTCAGCGATGATATGTCTACATATATATATTTTGCATTGAATGTTTTTATAGGTTCCGACTAGGGTGTCCACAGGATGATCCTTGAAATGATTAAGTACTTCACTCTTCATAAATGACAGACTCTATCTTCATCTATTACATACTTCACACTTTAGGGGGCAATCTGTTGCACTAAAAATTGTCACCTTGACATTCTGCTATCTGTGTGAGCTCATTACTAGTCATACTTTCCCCCTCTACAAGTTTGAAGCATCAGTTCCTCATATCAAGCCTTGAAAGTAAGAGAAAAGCCCTCAAAGTCTTTAAAACTCCGATTCCGCACTTTCTCTTTTGCTTACCTGCGGTCCCACACCTAATGGTCAAGTCTCCTACGCACCTAACCGCTCTGTCTTTGTGTTAAAGGTGCAAACCCCTGTAAAAGTTGAAAAGACGCAAGTATATTATGAAAAACTCACTTTCAGTCATTTCTAGAAGCTTCTGGAAGGAATCTTGAGGTGGCAAGTTCGCTCTCTTAAGGTTCATGCATCCCATACCTTAAGGAGCTAACCCCTTGATTTGAGGAGCTTATCCCTTTGAAGGAGGATTCTATCCCTTCATAGGTAGACCTGTAACCTCCGCCTCTGCACTATAAAAAGAAGCATTGGGCTGGTTATTGAGGAGGTTAGAAACTGAATATTTTTGAAGTTAAATGTTGTTGGAACTTAGTCTTCTTAGTTGAGTTCTTATGAGGAGAGATTGCATACCTCTATGATCTCATTTGGAAGAGTGCAAGGCTTGCCAAAGTAAAGGAAATTGTTGTTTCGGACCCCAGGAAGAGCTCGTTCAACATCAAGGTTGAAAAAGTTGTAAGGTTCTTCTACTTCAAAGTTAATACAAATAAGTTTTTTTTTCTCAATAAGATGTTGATTCATGGTTTATTTTATGGATTCCTTGATCACCACAATAGACATGATTTATGATATTTTCTACGTAGGTGATATTTAATGTTTACTTGTTTGTGATTGCAAGATCTGAAATTTAACTCTTTCAAACGATTGAAAGATGACTACTACAAACAAGCATTGGATCCAAGGTAGGGTCTTAACACATTTATAGTTTTTATTTATAAATCGCATATGTCTAGAGAAAGATAGATTTGTTTGTCTATTTGTTGCTAGACTATCTTCTCATACTAGGGAGATCGGTCTTGTCCACAAGATCGATTTATCCGACCAACAAGTATGGGTCAGATACGAAAGTTTTCCTACAAGTTGATGGTATAAGGTAGCATCAAATTTAGGGGAAGTACAAGTGACTGAAATTTTGGCTCGAGAATGAAAGGGAGAAGGGGCTGGCTTACAGTCTTCCATGTGAAAATGGCGTAGAATATCATAGGCATAATTGGACTGGGCAAGGGAAATACCTTCCTTGGATAGCAAGACTTGAAGACCAAGAAAATAATGCAAGTGTTCTAAGTCTATCATTTCAAACTTCTTTTTAAGGCTAGACTTCACATGGTTTATAAGGTTGGGATCACTACCAGTGAGGATAAGATCATCAACATAAAGAAAAAGAATGATAAGAGACTTGCCCATTTTCTTGGTGTATACAACATTTTCAGAATGACACTTAGAAAAGCCAGTTTCTAAAAGAATCTATCCATTTTGGCATACCAAGCCCGAGGAGCTTGCTTGAGACCATAAAGGGATTTCTTAAGCTGACATACAAAGGCTAGAGTTTGTTTGTATAAAGCCAGTAGGTTGTTCCATATAGATTTCTTCATGCAAGTCCCCATGCAAGAAGGCATATTTAACATCCATCTGATGGACTTCCCATTTGAAAGAGGTAGCAAGGGAAAGAACAAGGCAAATAGAGTTCATTTTGGAAACAGTGAAGAAGGTCTCAGTATAGTCAATGCCTTCAAATTGTGAAAAACTCTTAGAAACAAGATGAGCTTTATGTTTATCAACTTTCCCATCTGGTCCATACTTGGTTCTGTAAACCCATTTGCATCTAACAAGTTTTCGTCCCTTTGGTAGAGGAACAAGATCCCATGTATCATTTGTCAATAATGAATTATATTCTTCATTCATAGCTACGTCCCAATTTGGATGGCCTGAAGCTTCTACAAAGGTGTCAGGATCATAATTCGCTGAAGCTTGAGCCAGTAAAAAAGAGGCTCTATCGAACTGAGAACATGTACGTCGTTGATCTGGAGGATCACCGGCAAGAGCGCCTGCTGCATCCCGAGTAGCACGGACCTATTTTGGAAGTTGAGGAGCTGAAGAAAGATCTTGAGAAGGTGGGGGAGGATTTCCATCCTCGCTTTCATCATCTGAAGAAGAAATATTTTGAAAAGTAGAATAGATAGAGAGAGGTGGCACATCTGCCGAACTAGGCTCGTAGGCCGATATATTTTCAACAAACTTTACATCTCTTCTAATGATAACATTTTTGGACTTAAGTGGAATAAGTCTATATCCTTTGACATCTTCAAAATATCCAACAAAAATACATTTTTCACTCTTAGGTTCTAAGTCTTTATGTTTCTCATCTAGAATATGGACCCATGCTTCGCTTCCAAAAACACGAAAGTGACTTACATCTGGTTTAATTGAGCTCCATGCTTCTTCTGGAGTGATATTCTTTAAAACCTTGGTAGGAATGCGATTTATTATGTAATTTTCACAGTTAATTGCTTCTGCCCAAAAATTAAGACTAAGTCCTTTAGAATGAAGCATACAATTAGCCATTTCCTTTAAGGTGCGATTCTTCCTTTCAGCTACACCATTTTGTTATGGAGTATATGGAACAATATGTTGCATTTGAATTTCATTCTCAGTGCAAAAGTTGATGAATTTTTTGTTAACATATTCTTCACCATTCTCAGATCTTAGCTTAAGAATTTGATGTCCAGATTGTTTTTCAACAAAGGCCTTAAAGGCCAAAAACATGTTAAATACTCTTGAGTTTTAAGAAGTATACCCAAGTGCATCTGGAGAAATCATCAATGAAAGTTAAGAACTACTTGTAGCCAGAGAATGAAACAACTGGAAGTGGACCACATAAATCACTATGCACAAGTTGTAAAGGGGTGGAGGCATGCCAAGAGGCACATTTTTCAAAACTATCTTGATGATGTTTTCCGAGTACACATCAAAAACAAATACCATCTCTACAAGATATCATTGGAAGACCTGTCACCATATTTTCTTTACATAGATTCTGAAGGGAGCAATAGTTTAAGTGACCAAATCGCTCATGTCAAAGTTTGCTCACTTCATCATTATGAGCAACAAATACCGAGGGAAGATTTAATGACCCAAGGTTGTTAAACTTATACCTTTTAGAATCATCAACAATGCCAGTGGCTAAAATCTATCTAGGATCTCTTAGGTCCTTAATTACAACATCATGAGGTGAAAATTCAACGATTTTACCTTCAGCTGAATGAGTTATCTGATATACAGATAGAAGGTTGCAGGATAAGGTTGGAACACATAATACATCATTAAATTGACCATTATCTATATGAACAGTTCCAGTTCCTACAACACTAAGAGATCTATCATCACCAACATATATATTTTTGGTGTTACAATCATTTAAAGAAGAAAACATGGCTTTGTTTTTGGCCACATGATAAGAAGTTCTAGAATCAATTAGTCACTCATGAGAAGTAAAAGTCGAAGATACATTTAGTGCATATCCAGTTCGAGATGTTTGACAACCACATGCAGAAAGTGCTATTCCTGAAGATGAAGTTGAAGTTGAAGAGTGCTCCAAATGGATGTTATGCTTCTTCATTGCTACTTCCAAGGCTTCCATCTTCTTAAAGCATTTGGATTCTAAGTGGCCATCTTGATTACAAAAGTGGCAATGTCTATCAGTCTTCTTCCCTTTGTTTTTATTTGCCTTATCATTTTGTTGAAATGATTTTTCATTTTGATGCTGAAATTGCTTAGGACCCTTGTTTGGTTTAGGACCATTCTTTTTAGGATACGGCTTCTTAAGATTCTTTAAATTTGGTTGCTGTTGGGCAGCTAAGGCTTTCTTAGAAGAGTTTCCAAGATTAGGAAGACTAAGGTGTAAGAGTTTTTATTGTTATCTTATTAAAGAATCACAAAAGGAATCAAAGGAAGGGGACTTGTAGGCTTGTCCTTGAGAAATGAAGGCTTCTCTTATAGAATGGAAGGTGGAAACAAACCACGAGAGCTGGTCCCAACTTAGTAAGAATGGAATAGATAAGGTTACCATCTTCTTTCTTAACCTTAACACCTTCCAAGAGAAGCCTGAGGGTCTTGAACTTAGACAAAAAATCTTCAATAGAATAAAAATTATTGGGGTCCAACGTAAGCAACTCATTTTCGAGTTGATGGGCTCTAAATTCATTTTTAATTCCAAAAAATTTAGTGATATGTTTCATTGCTTCATCAGGAGTATCAAGTTCTGTGATATGGAATCTAAGGTCTGGAGTAAAATACATCCCTATCAACCTGCGTGCCTGATCTTGCATACTTTCCCATTTGGATGCCTTATCTTCATCTTTCATTTTGGCTTCTTTGCTTGAGGCTATTCGGTAAAGACCTTTACTTCTAAGTAAATCCACAATGTAGGACCACCATTGGAAGTAGTTGGTGCTGTCAAGAATAACCTGGCATGGACTTTCCATTTTTAATAGAAACTGAATCTTTATATGCTAAAAATAAGTGTTCCAATGGAAATATCTCAAAAAAATAGGCTGATTAAAAAAAAACAGCTCTGAAAATGGCTTCCGGATGAAGAAGTTATGGCTTTTTCAAGCAAAGTTGTTGAAGATGTCGACGAAGTGCGGGAATGTGTGGAAATGAATGATAATGTCATATTTAAAAAAATTTACCCCCTTTCCAAACTTAATCTAATAAAGTAGCTTTGGACCAAGAGAGACTTGGACTCAAGACTTATATTCTCATAAAGTAGCTTTGGACCAAGTCAGCTAGATTAAAAGATTACTAATTTTTGGAAAAGAGGAAGGGGTTTTTTTTTTTTTAGTCATTGAAGCTTTGCATTGTGTGCTTACTTGAGAAAGCTCTTTTTTTCCCTACAGAACAAAAAACACAAAACCCAACACGGACATACAAGAAAAAAAACAAATCTTACGACTTGAAGCTAGCTTTAGCCGAAAACTATATATTTTCCTAAATGTTTCTGATTTTCCGAGATCACACTAAGGCGCAGTGGAAAAGAGCATATGCATGAGAAAAATCCTTCCTCTCCATTTCTGATTTGCCCAGATCGCATAGAGTTGTGGGGCAAAGAGCATATGTAGAAATGAAAGGTATAGATCTGGTAATAAAAAACAAAGAGCTAAATAAACCGAAATAAACAGAGATAGAATAACTAGAAACTGCAAATAAACATTGTTTACCTCTAGATCTTAAAAATGACATAGCTAAGGCTACTAGAAACCTTTTCACGTGAAATGAAAAGGGTTCATCACTGGAACAGATGCTCCTAACACAATAGAGCAGTCCTCTCGGCTTGAAAGCATTCAGAAACAATAGATCTAGGAAACGACAGTCGGATGCTATTCTACTAGCTTTAGATTTGGATCACTAATGGATGCGACCCTCAAATAGCTCTAATACCGTGTAGGAATTTACAGGGTAAGTTCCTCAGATAGAAAACCACTCACAAACAAATCACAGATCAATACACTAATATTGTTGACGTGGTTAAAACCCTCAAAGAGGGAAACAGTCCATAGCTTGAGCTAACGCGGCCACTTCAGGCAATTTATTAATAAAAGAATGAAAATTTACATAAGCTTCTTTCATGAATGGTTTCCCTACAAATGGCCCTACATGCTCTTTAAATAGAGATCATGGACCAATCGGGTGCTAAGCCACGGATCAAGTGTCGGTAATACCAAGGAGAGAATGAATCGTCGGATCACTACATATCATGACCGTTGGATTGTAAGTTACAAAAGTACATAGTAAAGAAACACACTTTACCTAACTCTACACTAGACCAAGTTATACTTAACTATTTCCTATGTGTCAGAATATCCTAACACAATCAATCATAAATTAAGCCACTTCACACATTCCTTTCTATCCTCATTTCTAGGTTTCCACGATTGAAAAAACGGATTTCTTCTAATATCAATTTTACTTTCTATTTTCTTTTTCCTATTTTACCTTGTTGGAAGTAATGCTTCCATGACTTCCAAGTTGTCTTGAGTTGTAATTGTGTGATTTTCTAGGTTAATAGTTGTACTAGCTATTTTTAGTAATCTAGATCCACCATTCATGATCTGAAGTAATCATGTATTCATATATATATATATATATATATATATATATATATATATATATATATATATCATATATATGTAATGTTTGTGTTGGACATAGATTGTCATTGATGTCAATATGGCAATATTCAAAGAGCAGACAAAGCCAATGGAGGCATGCAAATAAGCCATCGAAGGAGCCAAGAGGCAGCAAACAGAGTTATCAGAGCTACATAGGAAACAGACTGCACTATCGGGAACTATTGGGGGAGCAATGGATGCATTTAACAGCAAACAATGCCAAAACAAAGCCATCAGAGGAAGCAGATTAACAACTATTGGGAGCAGAAATCACATGTATGCGTGCAACTGCACTATCGGGAGCCATCAGAGGAGAAAACCCATATATATATATGCATTCACAGCTATCAGAGCCACAATGCAAAAGGAATACTCTATCGGAGGAGTAGAGCTATCACATATCGCATATCCCAAGAGTAAGGTTGATAAGCGGCGCAAGATATCTATATCTATATATTATATAATTATATATATATATATATATATATATAGATATATACATATAACTATATATATATATATATATATATATATATATATATATATATAGATATATTATATATATATATATATATATATAATATTATATAATAATATATAATATATATATGCATGCATTTAAACGCTATCGGGAGCGGCCTTAACACCATCGGCGTTACAGTGTGTTAAGCGACCCTGTGCGACTTGCAATAGCCGATAGCGATTATCGCATCGGGAATTCGGAGCGGAGATAATATAGTGTTAAGCAACCCTGTGCGACTTGTGAT
>APFE030679522.1:154301-183722 GCA_000404065.3 Pinus taeda
TACATCTCTTCTAATGATAACATTTTTGGACTTAAGTGGAATAAGTCTATATCCTTTGACATCTTCAAAATATCCAACAAAAATACATTTTTCACTCTTAGGTTCTAAGTCTTTATGTTTCTCATCTAGAATATGGACCCATGCTTCGCTTCCAAAAACACGAAAGTGACTTACATCTGGTTTAATTGAGCTCCATGCTTCTTCTGGAGTGATATTCTTTAAAACCTTGGTAGGAATGCGATTTATTATGTAATTTTCACAGTTAATTGCTTCTGCCCAAAAATTAAGACTAAGTCCTTTAGAATGAAGCATACAATTAGCCATTTCCTTTAAGGTGCGATTCTTCCTTTCAGCTACACCATTTTGTTATGGAGTATATGGAACAATATGTTGCATTTGAATTTCATTCTCAGTGCAAAAGTTGATGAATTTTTTGTTAACATATTCTTCACCATTCTCAGATCTTAGCTTAAGAATTTGATGTCCAGATTGTTTTTCAACAAAGGCCTTAAAGGCCAAAAACATGTTAAATACTCTTGAGTTTTAAGAAGTATACCCAAGTGCATCTGGAGAAATCATCAATGAAAGTTAAGAACTACTTGTAGCCAGAGAATGAAACAACTGGAAGTGGACCACATAAATCACTATGCACAAGTTGTAAAGGGGTGGAGGCATGCCAAGAGGCACATTTTTCAAAACTATCTTGATGATGTTTTCCGAGTACACATCAAAAACAAATACCATCTCTACAAGATATCATTGGAAGACCTGTCACCATATTTTCTTTACATAGATTCTGAAGGGAGCAATAGTTTAAGTGACCAAATCGCTCATGTCAAAGTTTGCTCACTTCATCATTATGAGCAACAAATACCGAGGGAAGATTTAATGACCCAAGGTTGTTAAACTTATACCTTTTAGAATCATCAACAATGCCAGTGGCTAAAATCTATCTAGGATCTCTTAGGTCCTTAATTACAACATCATGAGGTGAAAATTCAACGATTTTACCTTCAGCTGAATGAGTTATCTGATATACAGATAGAAGGTTGCAGGATAAGGTTGGAACACATAATACATCATTAAATTGACCATTATCTATATGAACAGTTCCAGTTCCTACAACACTAAGAGATCTATCATCACCAACATATATATTTTTGGTGTTACAATCATTTAAAGAAGAAAACATGGCTTTGTTTTTGGCCACATGATAAGAAGTTCTAGAATCAATTAGTCACTCATGAGAAGTAAAAGTCGAAGATACATTTAGTGCATATCCAGTTCGAGATGTTTGACAACCACATGCAGAAAGTGCTATTCCTGAAGATGAAGTTGAAGTTGAAGAGTGCTCCAAATGGATGTTATGCTTCTTCATTGCTACTTCCAAGGCTTCCATCTTCTTAAGCATTGGATTCTAAGGCCTCTGCATTACAAATGCAATTCTATCAGTCTTCTCCCTTTTTTTATTATGCCTTTCATTTTGTTGAAATGATTTTTCATTTTGATGCTGAAATCTAGAACCCTGTTGGTTTAGACCATTCTTTTAGATACGCTCTTAAGATTCTTTAAAATTTGGTTGCTGCTTGGCAGCTAAGGGCTTTCTAGAAAGAGTTCCAAGATTAGAAGACTAAGTTAAGATTTTATGTTATCTTATTAAATAATCACAAAAGGAATCAAGGAAGGACTGTAGTCTCGTGTCCTTGAGAAAATGAAGTTCTTTATAGAATGAAGTTGAAAACAAACACAGAGTAGGCGGTCCCAACTTAGTAAGAATGGAATAGATAAGGTTACCATCTTCTTTCTTAACCTTAACACCTTCCAAGAGAAGCCTGAGGGTCTTGAACTTAGACAAAAAATCTTCAATAGAATAAAAATTATTGGGGTCCAACGTAAGCAACTCATTTTCGAGTTGATGGGCTCTAAATTCATTTTTAATTCCAAAAAATTTAGTGATATGTTTCATTGCTTCATCAGGAGTATCAAGTTCTGTGATATGGAATCTAAGGTCTGGAGTAAAATACATCCCTATCAACCTGCGTGCCTGATCTTGCATACTTTCCCATTTGGATGCCTTATCTTCATCTTTCATTTTGGCTTCTTTGCTTGAGGCTATTCGGTAAAGACCTTTACTTCTAAGTAAATCCACAATGTAGGACCACCATTGGAAGTAGTTGGTGCTGTCAAGAATAACCTGGCATGGACTTTCCATTTTTAATAGAAACTGAATCTTTATATGCTAAAAATAAGTGTTCCAATGGAAATATCTCAAAAAAATAGGCTGATTAAAAAAAAACAGCTCTGAAAATGGCTTCCGGATGAAGAAGTTATGGCTTTTTCAAGCAAAGTTGTTGAAGATGTCGACGAAGTGCGGGAATGTGTGGAAATGAATGATAATGTCATATTTAAAAAAATTTACCCCCTTTCCAAACTTAATCTAATAAAGTAGCTTTGGACCAAGAGAGACTTGGACTCAAGACTTATATTCTCATAAAGTAGCTTTGGACCAAGTCAGCTAGATTAAAAGATTACTAATTTTTGGAAAAGAGGAAGGGGTTTTTTTTTTTTTAGTCATTGAAGCTTTGCATTGTGTGCTTACTTGAGAAAGCTCTTTTTTTCCCTACAGAACAAAAAACACAAAACCCAACACGGACATACAAGAAAAAAAACAAATCTTACGACTTGAAGCTAGCTTTAGCCGAAAACTATATATTTTCCTAAATGTTTCTGATTTTCCGAGATCACACTAAGGCGCAGTGGAAAAGAGCATATGCATGAGAAAAATCCTTCCTCTCCATTTCTGATTTGCCCAGATCGCATAGAGTTGTGGGGCAAAGAGCATATGTAGAAATGAAAGGTATAGATCTGGTAATAAAAAACAAAGAGCTAAATAAACCGAAATAAACAGAGATAGAATAACTAGAAACTGCAAATAAACATTGTTTACCTCTAGATCTTAAAAATGACATAGCTAAGGCTACTAGAAACCTTTTCACGTGAAATGAAAAGGGTTCATCACTGGAACAGATGCTCCTAACACAATAGAGCAGTCCTCTCGGCTTGAAAGCATTCAGAAACAATAGATCTAGGAAACGACAGTCGGATGCTATTCTACTAGCTTTAGATTTGGATCACTAATGGATGCGACCCTCAAATAGCTCTAATACCGTGTAGGAATTTACAGGGTAAGTTCCTCAGATAGAAAACCACTCACAAACAAATCACAGATCAATACACTAATATTGTTGACGTGGTTAAAACCCTCAAAGAGGGAAACAGTCCATAGCTTGAGCTAACGCGGCCACTTCAGGCAATTTATTAATAAAAGAATGAAAATTTACATAAGCTTCTTTCATGAATGGTTTCCCTACAAATGGCCCTACATGCTCTTTAAATAGAGATCATGGACCAATCGGGTGCTAAGCCACGGATCAAGTGTCGGTAATACCAAGGAGAGAATGAATCGTCGGATCACTACATATCATGACCGTTGGATTGTAAGTTACAAAAGTACATAGTAAAGAAACACACTTTACCTAACTCTACACTAGACCAAGTTATACTTAACTATTTCCTATGTGTCAGAATATCCTAACACAATCAATCATAAATTAAGCCACTTCACACATTCCTTTCTATCCTCATTTCTAGGTTTCCACGATTGAAAAAACGGATTTCTTCTAATATCAATTTTACTTTCTATTTTCTTTTTCCTATTTTACCTTGTTGGAAGTAATGCTTCCATGACTTCCAAGTTGTCTTGAGTTGTAATTGTGTGATTTTCTAGGTTAATAGTTGTACTAGCTATTTTTAGTAATCTAGATCCACCATTCATGATCTAGAAGTATCATGTATTCATATATATATATATATATATATATATATATATATACATATATATGTAATGTTTGTGTTGGACATAGATTGTCATTGATGTCAATATGGCAATATTCAAAGAGCAGACAAAGCCAATGGAGGCATGCAAATAAGCCATCGAAGGAGCCAAGAGGCAGCAAACAGAGTTATCAGAGCTACATAGGAAACAGACTGCACTATCGGGAACTATTGGGGGAGCAATGGATGCATTTAACAGCAAACAATGCCAAAACAAAGCCATCAGAGGAAGCAGATTAACAACTATTGGGAGCAGAAATCACATGTATGCGTGCAACTGCACTATCGGGAGCCATCAGAGGAGAAAACCCATATATATATATGCATTCACAGCTATCAGAGCCACAATGCAAAAGGAATACTCTATCGGAGGAGTAGAGCTATCACATATCGCATATCCCAAGAGTAAGGTTGATAAGCGGCGCAAGATATCTATATCTATATATATATATTATATATATATAATATATATATATATATAGATATATATATATATATTATATATTATATATATATATATATATATATATATATAATATATATATATATATATATATATATATATATATATATATATTATATATATATATATGCATGCATTTAAACGCTATCGGGAGCGGCCTTAACACCATCGGCGTTACAGTGTGTTAAGCGACCCTGTGCGACTTGCAATAGCCGATAGCGATTATCGCATCGGGAATTCGGAGCGGAGATAATATAGTGTTAAGCAACCCTGTGCGACTTGTGATCGCCGATAACGATATCGCATCGGATCTCCACCAAGGGCAACCCCCGATTGTGATAAGGTTGCAGACCCGACGGGAATATAAACCATGGTTAATATCATATCACCTCCGCCCATCGCAATGCTACACAGAGGGTTGTCCGACTAGAAGCGCTGATTGCGATAAAGCATGTGGACCCGATTAGATATTATAACATGGTTGAATGCTACATCGCATCCGGTTCATCAGAGTAGTGGAGGATTGGTCGTCGACCATCAGCAGAGTCATGGGTCCGATACATAAAGGACCCCAAGAGTCACGAATCACTGATTGCGATTTAAGCACAGACCCGATATAGGTTTAAATTCGGGTGTAATATTTCCTGAAGTCCGCCCCTTCAGTCTTTTCAACTATTTCGTACATATTTCCTATTTTGGGTTGCTCAAGGTTTTTGGACCGAAAGGCCTATGATAACTATTCTGATGAATTAGAAGACTGAGCATCAGTTACATGGGGTGTATCGGGGTGATGGAGATTGCGATTGGAGCATAACATCTCCATTAAACTGGAAAACTCTGTGTATGCCTGCAATCATTGTCAAAGGAGCATTTTTATAGTTTTAACCAGTAAGATGTGTTCTCCATGGAGTTTTTGGACCTCTCAAATGAATCTACGTGTCCTCAGAAAGTCAATGAACTTGTATAGCGCAGAGGAAGTCACAACGATTGAGGAGGAAGCCTAAGAGGTGGTGTAAGCGGAAACGAATGGACAAAGGCATGGAAATGTATAAAACAGTAAAAACAGAGAAATGTTGGTGTTGTTGTTGTGATGGTGAAGAACCAGAGTGTGAGGTAGCAGAAGCAGCAGAGGCAGCAGAAGCAGCGGAGGCTGTAGAAGTAGCAGAGGCAGGAGAGTAGGAGTGAGAGAACCTCAGCTAAATAGAGTGTAGCATCATACCAGATTATGCCAAGGTTGAGTTGGTGCCCAAGAGGTTGGAGCCTCAGAACATAACATGACTAAAGTCATTAGGGGTAGGTGCTCCTAAGTGCAGAGCCACTACAAAATAGAGTTGGTTCTATGGAGGTTGGAGCCTCACTGAAGTCCAAGTTGGAGCTTGACAACTATTCACAATCAGATATATACTTATATTGTATTTATTTCATTGCACTGTCTTGAGTTTTAATAAAAGCATTAATTCCAGCTGTTGATTTCTGTGTTCTGTGTATACATATACATATCTATATATGCTTTTGGCAATCACTAGAACAATTAAAAAAATAAGAAATACTGATTCACCCCCCCCCCCTCAGTATTTCCAACAGTTTGTGAGATCAATAAAATAATAGTATGATTTGTGTTGTGTATGCTTACAATATATATATGTATCGATAGAAACTTTCATGGTGATGTTTTATTGTGTTGTAGTGTGTTATTGTTCAAGTGTACTGTGCAATTCAAATGATGCATAACCACAAAGAACATGCCACCTATGCAACATAATAATATGACTCATCATGCTTCGGGAGAAATAGTCATAGGTATTTCTTAATAAGGTCAAGTTGGTGTGACCTGTCATGCTCCGGGGGTGTCAATACAGGTTATTTATACAATGTCAAGTTGTAGAATTGTATGTTTAAGACATTTTTTACCCAAAATACTATCCTAGATAACTAATGAATATGGCGGAAGGCCATATATTCAAAGATGGTTGCAGTTCCATAGGATGGTTCAGTATCGAGACTGATCCATTGCACTTCGAGAGGTTGAGAAGCATCAATTTTGCAAAGCATGTCAACGATGGTCTGAAGCGGTTATGTCTTAAATGGATCAAGTGGTAAGCTCGAAAATGTGGTGAAGAAAAGAGTGGAAACCATGAGATTTCAGAGTCGATATGAGTGCTAGTGATGATCATATCACACAAATGTGGCGGATTCATTTATTGTTGTAATGTGTTTTTCATGTTTTTCATGTAAGAATTAAGGGAGGGTATTGGAATTATTGCTTCCATGTCATGTGTAGTTGTCATTAGGAGATATGAAGAGTCAATCTAGAAGTTGTTGTTTCCAATGTAGAGTTGTAGTCATGATCTAAATGTGTTGAAGTAAATAATTTATGTCTTATATATTTGTACCCATGTTGATCAATAAAAGTATTAAGTGTGGTTTGTTGTGCAATCAATCTCTCTCTGATCTCTTCTATTTTTTCTAACATACCTTTCATTTTCCTTATTTGTATATGCCATCCAATCTTTATCTATTTGTGTTCAAAGCACCTTATAGCAATTTAAGCCACTTTCACACATATTCTTTCATGAACTCTTTTCTAGGTTTCTAAAATGGAAAAACAAAATTTTTCTAATTTCAATTTACCTTCAAAAAAAATTTTCCTTCTTCTACCTGTCATTTTCTTTCCTTCTTTGTATATCCCATCCCACTTATCTCTATTTTTGTTCATAGCATCATATAACAATGAATGAATAAGTCTTTTGGATATGTTCCATAGATTTGCAGTTAATATAATCTAGTAGATTAACCCTGGGTGTTTAAAAACATCTCAAGCCAAATAATTAAGCAACTACATTAACATCACGATTAACCCCATATGTTATGAATAAGATCAAATTTCGGCGAATTGTTCAACACTTGAACTAAATTGGCGAATTTCTATACTTTTTTCCCCAATTCAGGAGAATGTCATAACTATGCTTCATACCCAAACATTAAGACACAAGTTTATAATTTTAAAAATGTAGATAAAAGGACTCCCATCTAACCCATGTAGACACAATTGACCTATCTAAACACAAGGGTTTATTTATTACTCTTTAACTTCCAAATGTTTCTATTGCATCATTATGGGTACATCACATCTAGAACCCATTTTGATATATCATGAGGGATCCCATATTATCTTCCCTAGGTAAATTACTTGTTTTTGTTCAATGACATCAATATAGTGATACATTTTGTATTACTAAATTGTAAAATTAAGTTATAATATATTTTAATAAAAAAATAATTATTTTAGTGAAAGAAAACACATTGAATGCTAAAAAGTATCTTATTTCATCTACAATTGATTTACCTTGATCTATGCCTTTGTTTACCTTTTAAAAATTAATATATAATATGTCAAAATTGTCATTTTACAAGTGGGCATGGAAATAATTGAATTATCTTGGTTAGGCATGCATATTTATTATTTTGATTAAAATAAGTTGTTCAAAATTAAGAGAAATAAAATTTTGTATTTTAAAAATAAGTGTATATATAATATATAAGGTAAACTAGATGGATTATGTGAGGTTTAGTCTCGATTAAGTATTACATTGAAATCTCATGGGGTGGGGCTAAGGGTGGGATCTAATTATAAGATTATACAATACCATGAGGTGTGTCTACTCAATGGAGTCTCACACAATCTTGGTGACAACATCTCGTTATCATAATCAACATTATTTTATCCAACATTAGGGTTGGATCTAGCCTAGGCTTAACCTAACCTAAAATGATAAATACTAAAAATAATGATCATATATTTTTTTGCAAGTAAGATATCCATTCTATTAATGGGAAATTATATTTGTACATAGATACAAAAGTTTAGCCTCTAATAGATTGAAGAATACAAAGCAGCTATATAGAGTAGCCATACAAAATATTTAAGGAAACAAAAATAAAGGAGTCTTGAAGGATTCCTTATGGGAAAACATACATCATTAATTAATTTTGGAAAGAAGCTCTTAAGGTTAGTCTTCCATATTCAAAACTAGACTAGCATTGTGTTGAGATTTAAACCACTTAGAATTATAGAACATTCAAGACATTCATAATAGAAAATAACTATGAGACCTAAGTAAGTAAATATAGCAAGGTCTCCAATGTTATAAGGCCTATTTAGACATCAACGGGGTTGATCTTGAAGCATCTTAAAACTTTAGGAACATAGACACCACCATGCTTATTCACCAATCCAGTAGAGAGGGTAACTAGTAGGCACTCCTACTTATCTAGATTGTGTAGATATTATTTGAGTTCCAACATTTTTGCACCCTAAGTGAGGAGGACACTAACTAAAAATGTTTGAGTGTGTCAGTCGAGCTCTACGATATGGTGGAATTTGGTGTCCTTGTTCATACTAGTTCTTGGGTCCTAAAGGAGACACCCAACCATGAAATTGATTTTCCCATAGAATTAAAATATCTATCTCTCCTAACTTTGTTATTTAGATTCTGAAGACAATTCTTGATTTAAGAAGGAAATGAGTGACAAAAGGCTTTTGCTGCATCATGGGATGCCAAGTTTTTCTCAATGTCATGTAGTGGATCCTTCCCAAGTCGTCATGGGTGTGGATCCATAATGATTAAAAGGATCTAAAGTAGACGATCAATAGATAGTTGGAGGGGGGGTGTTGTTGGATGGTCTAAATGGAAACAATGGGCCAAGTAAAAGGAGAAGTGCATCTAAAATCATTCATTGGATTTCGATGGAAGAAAGTTACATACCTTGCATTTGTAGTTAATTGATGATGTTATCTACCATCATCATTTTTGTTGTGTTGCTAGTTATCATTCCATAAGCTTCCTATGGCATGATCTAGAACTAAAGCCTACTCTCAACCATTATGTTTTTAAATAGTATCCTATATTGCATGGAGTGGTGGGTGCTTGTAGTGGTGCATGTGCCTTAGCATGGTGCCCCATCGTCATCACATGGAAGCTATCTAGTCACACCATGAAATACCTAATACATGGGAAAATCATTATAATATTAGAAATACTATTAGATTTAAATTGAGGGAGAATTTGTGGTGGAACAAAGAATCAAAGGATAAAATAAAATTAAGATTCTAAAAGGAAGGGGTCAACCCTAACCTAGAAGATCAAAACTACCTCTTAATTCTAACTAGTGCAAAGAATAGAATCAACATTACTAATATAATAACAAATTATCATAAGCTACACAACGAAGATAAGTGGTGGACAATTCCCAAAACACTATGGGACAAAAAATTTGTCATTATTGTGACACTAGGAGTGTTGAATATGAAAATAACTTTAAGAAAGAATGTCATATATATACCCAAATTAGATCTCAACTAGAAATATTTGTCATAATTCCAACCTTCTAAGTCGTCAAGAGTATTATGGTATTTTGCTCTCGGGAGGGACACTCGTCTAAATGGTTTTTCAATCTATAAATACAATTTTAAAGAGATCTAAATAATCTCTTGCCATTCTTAATTAAATAAAATAATGCTTTATCAATAAATAATAATCATCATCATCATATAATATTCAAATATTTAAAATAAAAATAAAATTTACATTCTACTTTCAACATAAAATTTATTTATTTTTATTTTCTAAATTAATTTTATTAGTTAATAATATGAGAAACTTTCACTATCATAAATTTCTATTATAATTTTTGAATAAATAAATATTAAAAAAAAAAAAAAATTAATTCTTGTTAACTAATAAAGTCATATAAATTAAATGGTTTAATGGGTTTCTATAGAAAACAATTCATAATAAGATTTGAAAAAACTTACCTTAATAATAACATACATTATTACCAAAAAATAAAAAAAAAAAAATATGTAAAATTAATTAAATTTATTATATATATATATAATATATATATATATATATATATATATATATATAGTTGACTCTATCATGGACATTCCAAGAACATCATCAAAATTAGAAGGAGAATTGAACCAATAACTTAACATCTAAGGCGACTCGTCAAATTTATTTAAAGCTTTTAAAGAAATTATAATATAAATTAAACAAACAATAAAAATTTAATATCAAAATATGAAATTTTCCTAATTAAATTGAAAATAACAAATTCAATTCTATGTTTTCAATTACTATTTTAAAAACATTTATTAAAATTAAATATATACAATAATAATTAATTATGAATAACTACATTAAAATTCTTTTAAAACTAAATAGTGGCCTATTAAAATGCATTTGCGAATTACGAAAAACCATAGCACACCAAACTGATGGTAGTGCAACCTTTACCAACTCAACCTTGTCCACATATCTGTTCACTCACTATAATTATGAAAGGAGTCATTTACTCAAGTGTTCACTCACTGTAATTATGAAAGGAGTCATCTACTCAAGTGGAGGAAGGAATTGTTTGGATAGTTGAAAGTGGTTGGAATTTGGATAAAAAAATTTCAAATTTTTTTATAGTGGTAGTGTTTGAATCATGTTTTTGATCATGGGAATAGATTCAGCACCATCAAAAACCTCTACAACACCTCAAATCTTGAAGTTTAGAGACTCTAATTTAGATTTACAAAAATCCTTGCCACATTTTCTCAAACTATAACTAAAATTTCCATAACAAAACCAATATGGTTAGACTACAACATTATGAAACGTGGCATGCCAAACATCATTAATTTGTTGTTTAAGTATATGGTTTCTATAAATGTAGCATCATATACTCATATTTGCCCATAGATTAGACTTACCTCGAAGTTCCTAAATATAAAGGTATAAAAAAATTGTAGATTCTTGGCAATTTCCAGTTGGTGATTAAAATGTGCTGACAAATATGTTTGAGCAGGTGATATGGGGCTTGGTTCTATCTTTTAGATTATTTAGATGTTTTTTGAATTCTTTTATTTGTTGCTTTTAAAAGCATTTTTTCTAGGAGTTGAATGTTCAAGTGAACGAACTATCTACAAAAACTCTTTTTCACTGTTGGCAAGGTCTCTGATACTATGACTAACACTATGTTTATCGGAATATAATTTCCCTTTATTTCCTTTTCGTATGAAGGTATGGTACACAAGACTACAGATGGAAGAATCCAGGTTTTCATATAAGTTGACAAATTTGAATAGTGTTTTATAGAGCCATGTTTTGAACTAGTCATATGGACTTTTGAGTTTTGTATTTGTTGTTTTCTATATATATACTAATACTATACAATTTTGTAAATGTTGTATATGCTTTTGAAATTAGTAAAACTTTAAAAGTTTGTATATTCAAATTTTAATTATAAATGTTTTTTTCTATTAGAAAAAAAAATACAAATCTTTATAGAATTGGAAGGATTAGAGCCAGCAATGGTCATTGGAAACCATAACTATTAGTCAATGTTGGTTCCCACCAAGTTGTAATCATGTGAAACAATAATCACAAGGTAGTGCCAATTATTAATTCCCTGCAGTGCTTTCTATCCTGTACATTAAAGTTCACATTATTTCAATTTAATAAAAGAAATAGAAATATAATGAACTAATCTTTGATTGATAGCATCTAATGAGACCATCTTCATATATGTCTAATCAACTAATAATTACAAGAGGCTTAAGTTGGGGAGAAATTTGAGCTCTACAAGGAAATCCTATGAGAACTCTGAGCTCTATGGGTCTAGGTTCTTCCATTTGCATTCGTTGAGCGCTAATAGGTGTCGGATTCATGATCAAACAATCATCCAACTGGGTGGGGTAATATTTAATACCCCTCAACTCGGTTGTTTCTGCAAGTGGAAGGAACCTTACAATTGGAAACATGTAGTCCACTTGGTCAAGTTTGTTTTCGGATTTTGTGGATTTGTGGGGTCTTCCTTTCTTTTGGGTGGACTATGTTAACAATTTTTCCCTATCCCCTCTAGTGTTAGTCTGATGGCTGGGTAGTTTATCGAGTAGCTCTCCTTGTCTTTCCAAGTTTCCTCTCTTCCTATGTGGGCTACCTAGCCAGTTTTCTTACCTTTCTGAGTTTCTTGTTAAATCATTGTGTATGTATTTCCCGGTGGCAGTTAGTGGGTGCCAACCTTTTTTCCCTTCACTCCATATTGTTTTATCTTTTACTATGATGTCACGCAGCCATGACACCCTTTGTCAAGCCGACTAGTTGGCGGTTGTCGTGCGATGAGGTGGGTGGGCATGCTCTCAGTTAAACGCGACGAAATGGGTGTGTGACAATTCGTTGAGGGGGCATGTTGGTTGTGACATTTTGTTGCGATGATGGGACGAGTTGGAGAAGTGCAACGAGCTAGGGCAGTCGGTTAAAAGCACCCAGGGCATGAGCGCGACGAGCCAACGGAGAGTTGAAAAACCGAAATTTGGCTAAGTGTGCGAACTTGCGACGATGAGCTTATACGGTGCGAAGTTGGGCATGTGGACCTGGCGGGGCAACGACATGGGCAATCTGATGTGAAGTGTGGGCGATTTGGTCAAGTTGAGGGGTTGGCCTGGGTAGACTAACCCACGTTATATTCTTGGATGGTCATATAAGTAAAGGATATGTTAAAGAGGAGAAATCATAAAGTTTCAAGTTCACAAGTGAGTGCGATATCAAGGAGAAGGGTGAGCTAAAAGAAGGTGGACGAATAAGTTAAAGGCGAGGTGTAGGCAGCTCTTGATCGAAGCCCCAAGTCGATGAAACAGAATGCATAAATTCAGGTTTGGCAGACGACCCTGTGCAGGCAAGCTATGGTGGGCAAACTGCCCAGGGCGTCACTGCACAACTGGCGAACTAGGCCGAACAATAGCCTACATGGTTGGATGAACAGATTCCTGAACAACCTGGTGAACAAGTTGAATGAGCTCCTGAATGACCGGGTGAACGAATTCTTGAACAACCAGTTGAACAGGCCAAACGAGTTCCTGAATAATCGGGTGAATGAATTCCTGAACGATCAAGTGAATAGGCTGAATGAGTTCTTAAACGACTGGGTGAATGAATTCCTGAACAGTTGGGTGAATGGGCCGAACAAATTCCTGAATGACCGGGTGAACAAGTTCCTAAATGGAGGTTTGGGCAAGGCTGCACGGTGCAGACCAAGTTGCCTGTTTTGATAGATATTGTGAGAAGGAAATTGGGGTTCCTCTTCAAAGACTATAATTGTATTTTATGAAATATTATTGTTATCATTGTCGGCAAACTCATATTAAGGTAGTTTCCCCTCCTATTAAATTGTATCCACTATGCAAATATGTAAAATATAATGATGATGAAAGAAGAATAATTGAATGTTTCCACTGTGTATATGAATGTTAATACTTAAAAAGTGAAAAATAAGATAAGTATGGAATGTTAGGCATATTCCACACTTGAATGTATTGGTGAAAAGAAATCGGATGGTGGTGTCGCACCACCCTTCATGCGGTTGAAAGATTACCGCCAGGCTAGGGGCGTGACAATTGGTATCCAAGCTTGATTTAGTTGAACGAGGCTTACACGTGATGTGTTACACTTCGTGATAGGTTTAGCAGGGGTGAAGCATTGTGCTTGGGCCAAGTTGAATGACAAGACATGGCAGGTTTGGAAGAATGCCAAGGGAGGCTCTTGCTAACCTTATACAAGTTGAAGCGGATGAAAGAAGAGAACCCAGAGATTCGAGATGAATTTGAAGTCTTAAGAAATGAATGTTGAAGGTGAACTTCTTCGACTTGGTTGGTTAATGGAGCAGGATGTAGCTGCAGACCGCGATGATGAAGAAGAGGAAGTTGTGATGTTTAAGGATGTTGCAGATTTGACAACGACGGAGGAGGAACTTGAAATTGCTCAAGTTGGACCAGGATTGTGCATTTTGGAGACATTGATGGATGAGGATACTCACATGGAGGAGCCTCATGATGAAGTAAGTATTTCTACTTTTACTTGTGTTTCATTGGAGCTTTTCGAGGATGAGCCATATGCAAGGAAGGGCAAAGTCGGTTTACTGATACGGTGGAAGATCTTACCATGGATGTCTACGATGAGACCTTGTATGGAGAAGTAAGGGCCATTGACTGTTGCAGAGCTTATTGGGGCTATTTGTGACCTTATGATAGAAGGTGAAAATTCCCTTGACAAGGGAGGAACGTGATGATCATTACACAGGAATGGGTCATGCTTTAGTAATATGGAGAATTGGCTAAGTGCCTGACATGACTCATGGACTAATTGGAGAAGGGCAAAAACTTGGTTTAATGATACTTGGGTGGACTTCTCATGGCCGAGGCCAAGAGGTAGTCTTGGTGGACCCTTTAGTGGGGGAGCTGTGATGGAAGGGATTTAGGTGACTGATGATATATGGCTTGGGTGACTATGGGCACTAGACCAAATTGTAGACTTGGATGAATATGACCAATGTTGTGATGGGTCAACTTAGTTGGACAACATGGGAAACTTGAGTCGTGGGCATCGAGTTGGGTAGATGGAGCATGGAAGTCTTATGCAGGGACATTATGCAGGTGCACTTGCAGAGATGTCACTTATGGGCATCTAATGAGGAGTGCTAAGGCAGTGATGTTGTGCAGATGGATTTGCTAATGTGACATGGAGACTTTTACTTATGAGTCGATGGAGAGGTTTTGCACTTGTGTACAACAAGGCGATGGACTTGGCTGGATTTATGAGCAAATTATGGAGCATTTCCACTACATGGAGAGCCGAGGCATCTGGCAGAGACCTTTGGGGCTGAGACATGTATGCTTTCTAGGGTGTTGGTTGGAGATGATTCATGGAGCTCAAGATGACATGAGATTGTTGTAACCATTGTAGACTTCATATTATAGTGGACTTGGAGGGTCTGATACATTGAGGAGTTGAGGTCAGTGACTTTGATGTAGTATGGGGTGCATATTTTTGAGTACATTTATGGGTGTGCTTGGAAGAGTGACTTGATGTGGAGGATCGATATGAGACACTTTAGAGTTGATGGAGTTGTAGCAATGATGATGCCTTGGTGGCAACACTTGGGTGTGGGTTGAGCCGAGACTTAACCACTTTTGATATATGGGAGTTGATTGGTCTCTGACAATGGGCAACACATGGATGATGAGACATGTGTATACTTGTTTCTTTGGAAGACTTGAGGGATGACACATTACAAATATGATGGAGAATGCTTCATGGACTGGGATGTGGCACATCGAGAGTCAGTTTGATGAGAGGATCTCTTCACTTTAAAGAGATGGATCTTACACATATATGGATGATGATGTTGGGATAGATGCGGCTAATTTGTAGCACATTGACACCAAACATCATGGAAAACATGTTGCGGATAAGATGGAGATTACTTCATGGACCTGGGCATGGCTTATTTAAACTTTGATGGAGATGGATTCTTGGTGGAGTTGATATTGTGATAGGAGGCTGAGAGAATGACTGATGATGGCATGAGGAGGTGCATTCTCATGGTTTAGACGTGATAGTTGGATTACCTACCCAACTAGTACGATTCATGGGTGCTAGTAGTGTACCAAGGTATGCTTGAGTTGTGTTGGAGTATCCCGACAAGAGTTCACACGATGACGATACATGATGGGGTCAACACGATATGTTGAAATTATAGCATGTAACTTGAGTTGGAGGGACCAACCTTCCACAGTGGGGTAGCATGTGGATTTGCGACGAGGGTGGTTGATGATCATGGATTGAGGAGACTTTCCTATTCATGGAGACATGAACCTTTGGTTCGTGCGATGGCAGATTGGGGGTGAGCAACATGGAAATTTTGGATTTTGAAGCTAGCGACACTTTGCGATGTCGTATGATGGTGTTGTCAGGGATGACAACCATTTAGAGTGGGGGATAATGTCAAGACCACGAGTCAATAGTTGGCATGCGATGAGTTGGGCGGGCACACTCTCGGTTAAACATGGTGAGTTGGGTGTGTGATGAGTCAGCAGTGCGACAAGTCACTGAGAGGGTGAGTCAGTTGCGATGTTTCGTTGCAAAAATGGGATGAGTTGGAGAAGTACGACAAGCTAGGGCGTTCGGTTAAAGGCATCGGGGGCATGAGCACAACGAGCCAATGGAGAGTCAAAAAATCCAAATTCTACTAAGTGTGAAAACTTGCGACAGTGAGCTTATACGGTGCGAAGTTGGGCATGTGGACCCAGCAGGGCAGTGACATGGCCGAGCCGATGTGAAGTGTGGGTGAGTTGGCCAAGTTGAGGGGTCGACCTGGGTAGGCTGACCCACATTATATCCTTGGATGGGCGTATAAGTAAAGGATATGTTGAAGAGGCGAAATCATAAAGTTTCAAGTTCAAAAGTGAGTGCGAGGTCAAGGAGAAGGGCGAGCTAAAAGAAGGTGGATGAATAAGGTAAAGACGAGGTGTAGGCGGCTCTTGACGGAAGCACCAAGAAGAAGAAATAGAATGCAGAAATTCGGGTTCGGCGGGCCACACTGCCCAGGCGAGCTGCGGTGGGCGAACGCCGAGGGTGTCGCTACATGACAGGAGAACCGAGCCAAATGATAGTCTACACGGTTAGGTGAATGGGTTCCTAAACGACCGGGTGAACGGGCCGAACGAGTTCCTGAACGATCGGGTGAATGGGCCGAACGAGTTCCTGAACGACCGGGTGAATGAATTCTTGAATGATTGGGTGAATGAATTCCTGAATGACCTAGTGAATGGGCTGAATGAGTTCCTAAATGACCAGGTGAACGGGTTGAACGAGTTCCTGAATGGTCGGGTTAACGAATTCCTAAATGACCAGGTGAACGGGCTGAATGAGTTCCTGAACAACTGGCTGAACGAATTCCTAAACGACTAGGTGAACGGGCAGAATGAGTTCTTGAACGACCAGGTGAACGAATTCCTGAATGACCAGGTGAATGGGCCGAACGAGTTCTTGAACGGTTCAGTAAACAGATTCCTGAATGACTAGTTGAACACGTTGAACGAGTTCCTGAATGACTGGGTGAACGAATTTCTGAACGATTGGGTGAACGAATTCTTGAACGATCAGGTGAATGGGCCGAATGAGTTCCCGAGTGACCGGGTGAACGAATTCCTGAACGACCGGGTGAACGGGCTGAATGAGTTCCTGAACGACTGGTTGAACAAGTTCTTGAATGGAGGTTCAGGCAAGGCTGCACGGTGTAGACTAAGTTTCCTGTTTTGACAGATATTGTGAGAAGGAAGTTGGGGTTCATCTTCAAAGACTGTAATTGTATTTTATGAAAGATTATTGTTATCATTGTGGGTAGACTCATATTTAGGGAGCTGCCCCTCTCGTAAAATTGTATCCATTGTGCATATGTGTAAAATGATAATGATGATGAGAGAATAATAATTGAATGTTTCCACTGTGTATATGAATGTTTCCGCTTGAACATAAATATGATGAACCATAGAGGATGGTTCGAAACGTCGATACATAAAACAACAAAATGCGATGGATTCGAAAGACATAACCACACAAAATGTAGAATGCAGAAGTCTCAAATCCATTAAGTATGGAATGTTAGGCATAGTCCACACTTGAAAGTATTGGTGAAAAAAATTGGGTGGTGGTGCTGCACCCCTTTCGTGTGGTTGAAAGACTATCGCCAGGGTAGGGGTGTGACACCTTTGATTCCGATGCCTAAGAAGAATCAAATGAGGTTCAACTTGCTTTTCGATCTTCCTTGGTGTTACACTTGAAGCATGCCTTCTTCTCTATATTTCTCTCCCCATTGCTTGTGCAGTCGAACAATGTCATGGTTTTGACCTTCCCACGATCCCTAGGACCGACTCAGTCTATGTCAGAGAGTCACTGTTGTGGGGATTTTAACTCCATAGTCTCTGATAAGGCTTTCCATGGTCCAAATTATTCACTGAAGCTCTCTCCTTCTCCTCATATTGGTGTGACTTACAACAAAGCTCTTCTTGATGTTGACCCCTGCATTTCGATTTTAGAGGAAGGTGTCCCCCAACTAGAAGGTTGGGAGCCCTTATGCTGATCCATTCGTGGGAGGAAAGAAGAAATGGGAGGTGGTAAAAGGTACGAGGCTTCAAAATTTCATGTTAGATAATAGATCTCCCAGCTAGAGCCCTCATCCCTACTTGAGGCTCCCATATATTTGTCTCCATTGTTAGCTTGCTTAAGTCTATGCAACGAGGCGGGTAGGGACAAGCAGCATCAGAAAGCCTTTAAGGTAGGTGTGAACAAACAATTGTTGACACTTGGGTTGGATGTAAACCTGAACAAGGTTTCGAGCCTTCTACAATGAACTCTGGTTGGGAGGATCTTCTTTATTTATTTATTTAAGGAAAGTATCTAGAAATGGGCAGAGTCAGCCTGGAAACCCATTCTCAGGTATGCTCCTAAGATCAGTCTTCTAGCAAACAATTGGCTTGTGTTACCCTTATGGGAACAAGAATTGCTTAGGGTTTTGGGAAAGCCATGGGTTATGGTTATTTTGTAGCAGCTTTATTTGGACCCAAAGATGGCATATTGGTTTTAACCCTTCCAGTGAGAAACCCCGACAAAAATACTTATGGGTTAAACTTCTAGGTTTTCCGCTCGAGCTGTGGTCAAGAAATATCTTTAGCATTGTAGCAAACACTTTGGGAAAATTTATTTTCTTCCATAAAAAATCATTGGTGGAGTTTGATAAAAGGTTTTCTTAGATTCTCGTGGAGTTAGACACTCAGGAACGACTCCTTGAAGTTATGTTTATTTCTTGTGGAGATCATATTTATGTTCAAGCTTTGGACTATTGGACTGCAAAGTTCCCTTTTGATGTCTTAGATATCACTAGACTGGCCATGTGAAGAAGGATTGTCGAGGCTGCACAATGTCTGTGTCATTGAATACAAGGGAAATAATCTCATAGAACCGATGTATTCCCTATCCTCTTTTGTGGGTCACTTAGGCTTAGAGCAACATGAAATCACATAAAATCTTCCTCGGCTCCTTTCTTAAGAAATGTTTCCAAGTATATCAAACATAATTTGCACTTCTTGGCCCCTTTCTTTCTAAACCCTGAGCCAACATAGGTGTTTTCTAATGTGAGGGCTCCTTCCAGTGGTTAACAACAGGAACTGATTTCCACATATGTTTGCTCGCTCTAGGTATCCCCCTTTTAAGATTCTTTAGTTTTGGATTTATCTCCCGAAGATATGCTTATGTTGGATGATATTTCTATTCCCCCTACTTCCTTCGGTCGTTTAGTCTCTTTAGATGTTAATATGTTAAGGAATTTTATTTTAGGACTCAATCCTATTATTAATGGCGTTGTAGCTCCCTTTCTCGAGCAAACTTCTTGTCCTCTAGCTTCCTAACCTCCCCTTTTGACTCACCATCCCCATAAAACATCTTCCTGCTTTGTTTTATTGGTGCCCCCTCCCTCTCACATCTTTTCCTTAAGGGGTTAGTCACTATTTATAGGTACCTTGAATATAATTTTTCTTCCTCCCCTATTCTCGTTGGCATCCTTGCTAGTTTTTTCTGTCTTTGAGACCTCCGCTAGAATCGCTCCAACCTCCCATAATTCATGTAGTGATATTTTGAAGGCCTTCCCCCCTGAAAATCCTTAATTCCTCCTCTATATCCTCACCCCTAGTGGAAATCCTTGTCTTTTCTGATGAAAACATCACTATTGGAAAGAAAAATACCAACAAAAATTCGATGGCTAGGGATGGTTCCTTGTTTCGGACCTCCCTCACTATTTCCTCCTCTTCTCAAGCCCTTAGAGCATAGGAACACTCATGTGGGGGTTGGAAATGATTATTCTCTCTCTTAAAATCAAGGGGGTAGGGGGATAACCAACTATAATTCCCTCAAGAGACTTATAGAAACCTATCATCCCTCTGTGCGTTTGTTTCAGGAATCTATCATGTCTGGAGTTAAAGCCATGGATTTCTTTTCAAACATTTGTTCTGGGTTGTGTGTATGTGCATCAGATGCAGATGGTCAATCTAGGGGGTTAGCAGCCATCTTAGATCCCTCTTAGGTTTCTCTTTTATCTTTCGAGTCAAAGGTGGGCATCATTTTGGAAGGAAGCTTGAGGGATTTTCCTAGCTCAATGACTATTGGAAATGTTTACGATCCATATGAAGACAAATTAGTTTTCTTTCAATTTTTTTCCATCAAAGTGGCCTCCTTAGCTATCATAAATTAATCCTAGCTAGAAATATTAATTTACCATTGTCAGCCAATGATGTTTGGGGTAGTAGAGCTAGGTTGGATCCATTAGCCTCTTCTTTTTCTAACCTATTCCAAAATATGAATCTGATTGATATATGTCCTACTCTTATTTCCCCTACATGGAGAAATGCTCAGGTAGGAGGCAAAGGTATCGCAAAAAGGTTGGATATATATATATTGGTGGAAAACTTGATCTCTTCCATTAGTAAGTATAGATCTTGGATTTTTGCTGATAGTATTTCAGATCACATACCTATTTTTCTGGAGCTTGAACTTCAATTTTCAAAAACCTCCTATCCCTTCAAAATTAATCACTCTTGGCTCAAGGATTTGTCTTTCAATAATGTTGTCAAAAGTTTTTGGTCCAAGAGCACCAAATTTTGGTTTTGATATGGAATATCTCTCCTATAAGTTAAACTCATTGAACAAAATTGTGATTAAATGGGAGAAGGAAATGAATAAAACTATGAATGATGAACTTTATGCCATCGGACATGAAAACAATCTTTTGAGTCGGTCCTTTTTTATAAATGTGATTCTAGCGAAAGTCAAAAGGCATTCATATAATCTCTAGTCAAAGAAAATCCACATTTTAAATCTCAATGAGGAGACTTGGAGAATTAAGAGCAGGAAAAATTGGATTTCTCAGGGGGATGGCAACACAAAGTTTTTCCATAAGTATGCCTCTCATAGGAAAGTGAATAATGTTATCTGGGAATTGAAGGGGTTGGATGGTAATATGGTAACAACTTAAGAAGACATAAAAATATTAGTTGTCTCTCACTTCTCATCTCTTTTCAAGAAACCTTTAATTAATAACATTTTGGAAAAAATATAGGTCATTAATTTGTTTCCCCAATTTTTCTCAGAGGAGGAGGTTGTCCACATTGGTAGACATGTCACTTTGGGGGAAGTTGAAAACACTCTAAAAAGTTGTGCTAAAGAAATAAGTCTTGGACCAAATGGCTGGTCAGCTGAACTTTTTCTACACTTCTTTGACCTCTTTGTAGAAGATATTCTTAAGGTTGTAGAGGAATCAAGGGTGAAAGGACTTTTGGGAATCACAATTGTTGTTAGACCAAAAATCGCAGGTGTTAGTTAACGATCACATCACTAGAGATAACTATCCAAAAGAGGAAGTTAGTTCATGTCACGAAACACACACAAGGCGTTGATTTATCCAATGTCCAACAATCTCCCCCCCAACACGAGCTCGTCATGTATCGAACTCGTGACCTATGCTATGATACCACTTGTTAGGAACCATGATTGTCACTAGACAAAAATCCGTAGGTGTTAGTCCACGATCGAATCACCAGAGATAATGATCCACAAGAGGAAATTAGTCCATGTCATGAAACACATAGGGAGCGTTAGTTTATCCAATTTCCAACTAGGATGAATCAATAAAGTAGTGAATGCTACTTACATTTCTTTGATCCCTACGTTATCCAAAGTTCAGTCTTTCCATCAATTTCGTACCTTGTCACATTACATCCTGCGTTACAAGATCATTGCCAGAATATAGAAATAGGATGAAGGAGAAGCTAAATGAGAAAATCTCACATGAGCAATGGATACCTCTAAGGAAGGCAAATTCATGAGGTAATTAGCATAGCTTGGGATTGCTTGCATCCATAAAATTATAGAAGTCTAGGGCCCTAATCTTCAAATTGGATTTGAAGAAAGGCTATGATAAGGTTAACTGGGACTATCTCATGCTGGTTTTGATTCATATGGATCTAGGACCTTCAATCACCAATTGGGTCATGACTTGTGTTTCATCGAAAAACATTGCAACCATAATCAATGGCTCCCCTTCTTTTTTCATTCACAACTCAAGAGGTCTCGAACAGGGTTGTCCCATGTCTCCTCTTCTTTTTCTTTTTATTATTAAAGGCGTTAGTTATACTATTCTTCATGAAAAAAGGGCAGGAAGGATCAAAGGTGTCTGTATTTCTGCGGCTCAAATCATCACACATCATTCCCTTGTTGATGACATGCTTATTATGGGAGATGGCTCAGTGGAGGAATAGTTTGTTTACAAAAAAAAATATCTCCTACTTTTGTAAGGTGACAAGAATGGATGTCAACCTCAATAAATATAGTTTCCTCCAGCATGGAATTGAAGCCCAGGTTCTGGAGATTATCAAGGCATATTTGCCTTGTAAAATGGAGGAGTTGGAAAAAGGTTTTAAATATTTGGGATTTTGGATAAAGCCAAATAGATGCAAGAAGGAAGACTGAGCCTCGTAGGTCAAAAAGGTGTAAAGGAAAATTAGGTGTTGGTGCTATAGGTGGTTGTCACTTGGAGGTCGTTTGGTGCTTGTTAAATATGTTCTCAAATGCATCCATATCTACTGACTGAGTTTGTAATCTTCATTTATTCTCAATATAATTAGACAAAAAATGTTTCATTTCTTATGGTCACGCAGGTCCAAAAATGAAAAGATGGATCTATCGAGCTGGGATTCTCTTTCCATACCAAAAACTTTTCGGGGGTGGGGGCTAAAAGACCTCTCCTAGTTTTGGGGATTTCGTTTTGGGAAAGGATTCTACAACAAGGTGATCAAGGATAAATATTTAAAAAAATCTTCCCGAATCGGGCTGAAGAATTCGGAAATTCGGCGGTTCGGTTCGATTCGGTCAATAATACGCTAAAATTCAATTCGGTACGAACGACAACTGGGTAATTTTCATGACCATTTATCCTCCAACACAACCAGATTGAGATCCAGAGCCTGTTTTGTTTGTGTGTGATATCTTCCTGGTTTGGGTCGTGATCTTCAGAAGATTTATAATCCTCCATCACGACTAGTCATAGAAATCATCCGAAAATTGAAAATCCGATGATTTGAAAATTGTATGTCCGAATGGTTGGTGAAATTTTCTTTCACACCTGTGTTTAATTGATGAGAGGAAATTAAAATTGTGATATAAATGTCATTGTTGCCTTTGATTATTATTTTAAAGTATGCATTTAAGGATATCCCATTGTTTAAACATAATTTCGACTCGTAACCAATGTATGGTGCTAGACAATACGGAAGAAGGAAAGAACAAAGGAGTTTAGGAAATAAATCAACCTCAATCAACATGAAGTGAAATAAAAAATGTGACAAGGAATATTTAAATGAAAGAAAAATTGGAAAACATAATGTAAAAGTGAACTAGTTTGGTACTTAAATTTTAATGGGAGAGTGAAATATTTAGACTTTTGTTGGGGAAATAGTTTATATAGTTTTTAGAATTTTTTTAGATAGATGATTTTTGATCTATTCGTTATTGTTAGTTATTAGGATCCCATTAACAATTATTTATTGATTGACTAACAAAAAAGTTGTAATGGTTTGAGACATGTTATTTCTTTCTTGTTTGTGGAGAAAGGGTTTCCAATTCCATCTCATTCACTTTCAAAGAGGACGAATTCTTTTTATTAATCTCAATTTATAATTTTATTTGCAGTTTTCATAATGTGATTGAAAACAATTTTTGAGGAGCATGAGTTTTTGAATAATAAGATTTTTAATTTTGATTTCTTAAAAATTGTTTAAAAGGCTCTTTTTAGTAGTGGTAAGATGGATACTCCAGAATTTTTTCCGTATTCAATTTTATATAGTCGAATTATTTTCTTATCGAATCGAATTCGAATTCGAATTTGAACTCGAACTTGGTAACTATGGAATAAGGCCTCTTCAAGTCCATTCTCTCATTCACTTGTCTTGAGGGGCCTTATGCCCACTCTCTTGGCTTTTAAATTGGTTAATCTGGAAGGTCAGGAGTGGTCGCGAAATACACCTGGGCAAAGACCCCTTTTTGGGTGGTTATCCATTTTGTGTGCTCTTTGAGTCTCTGGTTAGTATTAGCAACTCTAAAGGCCTTTATTTGTTAGGACAAGCCTTCAGTTCCTTCTTGTTTGACCATTCTACGAGTCAATGGCTTATCTATTATCATCTTCATTTACAAGGGTTTCATGCTGAGGATTGTGAAATGATTCATCAATACTCTATCACAAAATGATGGTCATGTCACTAATGAGGATGATAATTTAAAATGGTCCTAAGATAATGTAGCTGGCAGACCCGATGCCAAATCAGCTTATTCAACCATTTCTTCTTCTCTTTGCATTGAGGCACCATTATGGTGGTCATCCATAATACAGAAATGGAACCTCCCCACCAAACTTAAAACATTCAAATGAATGGTTCTCAGGAATAAAATTATTTCTTGGGATAATCTGCGTAAAAGAGACTTCCCAATCCCCCTCTCTTGTTGCTTATGTCGATCTGTTGAGGAGACCATAACACATATAGTTCTCAAGTGTGAAGTTTCAATGGAACTTTGGTCAAATGTTGTAACCTCTATAAGTTTGAAGGCTCCAGTTTTCTTCAACTCCTTTGAGGAATGCATTCTTTACTAGCATAGCAATATGAGAAGGTTCCAGACTCTGACTATCTTTATAGCATGGAGCCTGTGGGGATTAAGAAACAAGAAAAGCTTTGAAAATATCACTCCAAAGTTGCTGAAGGCTACTTCCAAAGTGGTGGCATCATTTGGAGAATTCCCTGTTATAAGGAAAGTGGCCCAAATAAGAAGGGTTGTTCTTCCTGTTGGTAATGTGGATTTCCCATCTACTTATTTCGATGGTGCTTCCGAAGCTGGTGTTTGTGGGGGAGGCTTCATCATTTTGATCTCACAAAATCATGTGCTGGAAACTAGCCTTGGTCTTGGTCAAGGCAGCAACACAAAACACAAAAGCGGAGCTCTTAGCTTGACAAAGTCATTAAACATCTTCAAGCTATCAATCCAAGGCGATTCCAAAGTTATTATTGATTGGTTGTGCAAGAAATATGAATTACAAATTTTAAGTCTAAGTTATCGGAAGTGAAAGATTGAAAATTTACTACTGGAGTTTCAATATTTATCTTTTGTTCACATCTACAAGGAATCTAACAATCAGGTTGATCTTCTTTCCAAAAAAGGGGATTCTCATCCACAAAGGAAAAATCTGGAGGAATGGATTAAAGGAGCATGCCGCTTCTCTGGGATCTATCAGCTGTTTTGATCTTCTAGCTGCTTTTGATATATACGTTTGTACAATTTTTTCTTTTGAAGACAGTCTTTTAATCTAGTTAGCTGTATCTCTATGAGATCCTTAGATGGTCAATGGTTTAGAGCTGGGTTATTTTGGCTTGTCACTATGTTATTTTGTGTTGCTATGTCATCATAATAGGCTGGAAGACTTTTTGAAATGTAAATGGTTAAAAACCTGTTAGTCTCTGATATGTCTTTTTTGTGGCCTCCAAAACGGACTATTTGAGGCATGTTCTTGTTGCTTCGTGTTGTCACGGTTGCCCTTTGTTTCTATAAGTATCTTTGATTCAAATGCATACCAAGATGTTGTAGCATTTTCAGTGTCTGGAACTTGTACTGTTGCTAGGATTATGTAACTAGTTCTCCATTTAATGCTATGATCCTTATTCTCATCGTTCAAAGTTAAGAACAATGTCTCTGTCTGTTAGAAAAGATTCCTGGGAATAAAGAAACGCATTTCTTTGTCTAATTATCATACACAGTAATTAGTGGGAAAAGAAAAGAAATAAAATGAAAGATTGCTTGTTATAGATGGACTCAGATACTCAGGTTTTTGATAATTATCTACTTTTGTATTCTATTCTTGTTCTGGTGAATCGAACTCTTCAAAAATTTATTACATTGGCTTTTGTATTGTTTGCCTACAGTTACCCGAACTGTTCACAGTTATTCTTTAGTTGCTTTTACAGTTACATAATTGATAACTATTTCAGGTCTTCTTGTGCTGTAAGATATACAATATATATTTTTTTAAATGAAAAGACAGCTGTAAAATAAATTAACAAAAAGACAAACAGTGTGGCGGTAACGACCCTAAACTAACTGTATTGTTCCTAGATATACCTTAACTAATAATGGAATTAAACAAACAAGTTCCTAAACACTGTTTTGATCAACAAACATAAAGGAAACCGAATGATAATAAACCTGTCCTCCTTAGCTGAGACCAAACACCCAATCATGGTACCCTCAGCTGGATGCTCCTGCATCAGGCTCATGGGGTAAGAAAAATTCATGACTCCGATCCATGAGCTTCTCAACTGAATAGCCTGCCTGTTGTATCTGTATGGTGTTAAGCCATGAACTGTCCTCAATGGGACGGTTCTTCCACTTGATCAGATATTGTAGGTATTCCTTCTGCTGAGTTCCCCTGGCCACCTGAGTGTCGAGGATTCCCTCAATCTCAAGGGGCTAAACCGAAGGCATCTATCTCATCCAAGTCTCACTCCCTTCCTGTGTGTCTCGTGTAGGCTATGTTGTTTTGTCTTCCTCAGGACTAGCAATATATGGAAACAAGTCTGTCACATTGAAGATGGAAGAGATGCCTATTCTTGGTGGCAGCTGTAATTCATAAGCATTGGCTGAAAATTTTCAGAGAATTTTGCAAGGGCCAATATTTTTGTACTTCAGTTTGTTGTATGCACCTCTAGGAAAACGTTCCTTATGCAAATGCATGAGGACTTCATCCCCCACATCAAACTATACTTCTCGATGTTTTAGGTCTGCCCGCTGCTTATACTTTTGACTGCTGCCCTGCAACTTCATCTTTACTTGCTTATGTAGGTCATTCATTGCTTTGGATAAATCTTCCCCATCAACACTCCGTCTTTCCTGCTGTCCTAGATCTCATAAATCATGCACTCCATGAGGATGCATGTCATATAAGATCTGAAAAGGACTATACCCCGTGTTGTGATTGTGTGAGTTGTTGTAAGCGAACTCCGCTTGGGTAAGTACACGATCCCACATTCATGAATTCTCCCCGATCAAACTTCATAGCAGGTTCCCCAAGCTCCTATTTACCACCTTTGTTTGCCCGTCGGTCTGCGGGTGTGTTGATGCCTCGAAAATCGCTGCAACAACATTGGGGGATAACCACCCGGTCCGGACCTTAAAAGCAGCTCCTTTTCCGTTTGGTGTGGTGGCTCCGACTGTTCATCTAAGTCCAGTTACCTTCTCCCTATTGCTATTGGTTTATAATGTATCTTTAACTACCAATAGACAGGGACATCAGATCACTTCTTCTTGCTGATCAGACAAGAGAATGACCCTTAAGATGATTTGGGTTCAGCCAAGCCACAACTAAAGTTTTGCCTCTTTGAGGAGAGGACTTAAAAGAATGTAGAATTTACTCTAAATGTAAGTTTATTCTATGATGCAAGTAAAAGAAACTAATCTAAATCCTATCTTAATTAGGCAGATATAGATCTAACCCAACTAAGAACAAGATAATTAAAATATTGGGATTTAAATATGTCTTGTTTTATAATGAATATCAAGTTAATGAAGTAATTCAATTAACTAATATTATGGTTACCAAAACACATTCTATTGAGGCCTTAAAACTGAAATAATAAATCAACAACATTCAGGAAGTAATTCACAAAATGATATTGATTATCAAATCAATAAATCCAATAATTGAATAATGATATGTGGAAATAGTTCACAACACATTACCATTCAATAAATTGGTTTCATAAGATAAATTTTAGAGTAAATAGTTACTCTTAAATGAGAAATTAATTCAAAAAAAACAGAGATACATAATAACAAGATTGTGACAAATTACCCATATTAACAATAGTGCACAAACATGAATAAAATGACACATTCACATCACCATAAAATTAAAACTGATATTTGAAACAGTAGTATTAGAAATACCAATTTTATTGCATCCATTCCTCTGTTTTTGGTCTCCAACAGCCCTTTGCATTGCTTGAACTTCTGCCTTCAAAACTAGAGCCACAATAGTGCAAGCTTTCTTCTTCATGCATAATTCAATATACAAAGGGAAAATCCTCAATAATCCCCCAGATCTGAGATTTTTCACTCCTCTCTCCTACAACTCCAAATTCTAATTACAATAGTGCTTTTTAGAAGCTCTAAAATTGCAGAGGAGAGCAGCCCTTATTCCATTCTGCAATCTGTTATTTATAGTCTTTGTGAAAGAATGTTTAGAGAGGAGAGTTTGTTCAAGAGAATTCTGTTAAATCCACTTTTACTTGCTCCTAATTCTGATCTTCAATTGCTGGAGCCTTCTCATTGATTGAGATTCTTTTTCCATATTTCTTCCACTATTTTCCTGCAAAAGAAATCAAAATAATTTAAAATGCAATCAAAATATCATTTCTGGCAATTAAATCAAACCCAATCAAATTCTATTTAAATAAATAATTAAAAACAACATATAAGCTACGTATTGATGCTTGGAATGATTTGATTGGCAAAGGATATCATTGGCCAATGGATCTGAAGTTAGAAGAGGTTTTGGACAAATGACATTGAAAACAATAACTCAGAAAATTGATTTTGTTTCCAAAATTCGGAGCCTGATCTTCTGCCTGAAGTTTGGCCCAATAAATGATCAAATCTGTTGGTGAAACCTCCTTCAAAATGTTCTTCTTCATTTTCTCTTTCCAACGAGCTGTCCTGGGCCTCATTTGGCTAAGTAGAACTCAAGTTATGAGCTTCCAAAGTTGATGGGTCAAATCTGATATAAATCTGGAAATTCTGTTGCTGGGCTAAAAAATGAGAATTTGAATTAAAAAATTAAATCCTGCCTTAATTAATTCTAATTTAATTGTTAATTATAAACTAACTAATAAATATCTAATTAACTATTTATAAACAAATTAAATCTAATTAAAAACTAATTCTAAATAACATTTAAATCTAAATTAAATTAATTAATTAAACGTTATAAATTAATTAATCTAAACTATTGATTAAATAATATAATATATTACATATTACATATTATTTAAAATAACATAATATATCATATATTACATATTAATAAAAATTAAT